>JBCAUG010556618.1:0-14670 GCA_038406175.1 Haplosyllis leylae | reverse complement strand
ATTCATAATTTCTGTCAAATGGCGCCATCACTTAAATTAGATATGAACTATTTAAATTCTTTTAATTTCCTCAATTGATTGTATCTTTGTGCATCATTTTCATATTGACTTGTGTAGCCAACTATATATCCGTAATGCGTTTACATTGCAATATAATTCTACCAATACAAATTATATAAATTGTTAATTATCATCAACATGTATGTGGATTTTCTTGTTTGTAAATTGTCTTATGTATCTACACATTGTATAATGGTTATATATTGCTTATTGTATATTGTATTATAATCTACTAATTGGATGCATTTCAATGAAGTTGAAGTTTTTCTACGATTAATCTGTGTTCAAGTTTTTTCTTAGGGAATACATCGAGTGATGCATTAGTGGATGGTATACAGCGAAAAAATTAAACACTGGAGTAGGTATCGCCCGCTGGTGACAAGGTTAAATGGCCAATATAAATTTCAAACTTACAACTAGAGGGCCCCAGCCGCAGTTGGGGCAGGATTCACTCCCGCAAGGAGTGATGTGGCCACCTCACAAGGTGGAAAAATTATATATTATAAATGTGTAATTTCAAGGTTTTGTTCAAATTTGCCAAGAAATAAACCATTTCAATCATTAATTAATTGTTGTTTTGAGTAAAATATTTTTTTTATATTTATTCACTTATGGTTATTACATTTAACAATAACGTCTCTACATAGTAATTATTATATTAGCACAATGTTCATCAATTTTCAAATTCAAATTCTTTCGGCACTTGTCTCCACTTGCGACAGTGTTTTTACACTTGTCACATTTTAATCACACTGGAGGCTTTCCTAAATGGAAACAACTTTCAATGAATTCAGATAATTCACAACATCCGAGAAATTACAGAAATATGAATTGGGTTCAACTTGAAGATCTTGTTCCCAGTGTGTTTCGGGCACTTTGGTAGCATGCTTGTTTCTCACACAAGAGATAGCAGGTTCGAATACTCTTACTTTACAAAAGTATTTTTCAAATTCTGTAGATTTTAGAAATTCTTCTGAATGAATTCATTTAGGAAAAACTCTATTGTAGAATGCATGCCGATTGTCATGCAGGAGCTGTTTTCCACACGGAACAGTATTTTGACAGGATGTATTTGCACATTTGAATGGTCTTAATATGTTAAATAGTAATTCAAATACGAATCACCCTGTAGTTCACCGACAATGCTTCCTGTGCCATGTTTTTATAAATATCCTGTACTTCAGGATTTTATCAGCTGTTTTTACAATAATTGCCTTTTCATAGTTATGTGCTGTAGCTTGCAGTCTTATTCTGAATTTGAATACTTTGCAAGTGTTCTGTAACGTTGGTTTTGATTTTATTTATTACAGACATGACGACTCATGAGGAAAAAATTGGGAATTAGGAACCAACCAATCAGTGATCTACTGCGCTACAACCCCATTCACATGGGTATTTCAGTATGGTTACCAGAGGTATTACCCAGCTATCAACAGATACATTACCATTCATAGTAATAGAACATGCATTTCCATTACTACGTCTGGTTAGATATCCATTGTGACTCCCCACTGTGAACAGATACCATCCCAGAGACAGTAATGGAAATTTTTGTTTTAAGACTACATCTGGGAATGTATCTGTTATCAGATATGGAGCATCTCTGGTAACCATACTACTTTTGGATTTTACCTCGCTGAATTCAGTGAAAGTTGTTTAGGAAAAACTACTAAATCTGCAAAAGTGTGAAACGGGGAATTCAATTGGCCTGTTTGCACGGAATTTCGGTGTCCTATTCAAAATTTCCTAATGTGCTGAATTTTAACACTTAAATTTTTTAACAACATCAGTAATGTAGCACTAAACATTGGGAAAGAAATTTCAATAGCCAAGGTAAAATTTGCAAATTATAATATTTGTTTTGGCAATAATTAAATTTGACAGATCTGTCAGATCGACTGACAAGATGCAGAATTATATTTCTAAGAGTTATCAAATTTTAAATTTTTCAGGTTTTTAAAATAACTGACCCTTGCTAGAACGTGTATACATCTTTAGATAATTGACACCTACAATACAGGAAGTAGAAATCCACTTCTAGATCTGTCAGATCTGACATGCTTATCGTGAAAAATTAGATTGGCATATTTTTGTGGGTAATGGTAAGAGAATTGTATGGAAATGTATGGTATGGTAATTAAATTTCAAAGACATTGGTTAATTATGTCGGTCAGTCAGTCAGATGATGAGACAACATGTCTCATTAAATTGGTGAAACATCGTGTAACATTCATTTAATGTAACAAGGTATTATTTGAAAGAAGTGTATACAATTATTGCTTTTGGGGATTTGTTTTCATTGGTGCACATAGAAGTTAGGTCTGACAATAAAACTACTCACTTTCTTCCGCAAGCATTCTCTCCGGTTCATGCACATCTCAAAGAGGATTTTCTTTAAAAAACTCTAACATTATCCACACACAGAAGAAAAATTGAAAATATATATAAAATTGAATTGGTTACAGTCCCATTTGTCCTTTCTTTTAAAACGCGGTTGGAATCTATTTTGTGCGACAGGTGTGTTACATGTTCAAAAGACAAAATCGAATTTATGAGCAAATTTTAACGGGGCCTGATGCGTTGCTATGTCAATCCAGCGAAAAAATATGATTACATATTATTGTATGTTAATTTTCGGTTCAACACGTGGTATAGATTAATGGTATACGGTGAGTGATTTTAAGTGGTGATCATATTACTGCACCAGGTGTGAAAAACCTTTTATATTCTTTATTATAACAGTAGAAGTTTAAAAAGTTCGCACGTTTGTATAAAGTAAGTAACTCTGTAATTTAATTCCTTTTTGATTAATCTTTTTTTTATCTTTCTCCCATTGTCCGCGTATTTTGTTTTACCATTTGTAGAAAGTTGTGTCGACGGCCCTACAGTCTACGGAGGCAGAGAAATATGACCAAACTCCAAAAGCAAATCTGATCCTAAGTCCGGGCAAATGCTATTTTTGTATAAACCGATTACATCACAATTTGCAGACTTTCAGTGGTAAGTTTTCATATGATTTCCTTGAAACCTGTACGTACGTGGTGTTTCTGTAAAGGTTTAAGTTGTAGTTGTACGCGTTGGCTAATAACACACTCATTACAGATTGATCAAACCTGTGACACCCTGTAAATAAAGGAAATCATTCATTCTGAGCCTTAGAATTGATCACACATCATTCATTTGTAGAAACTAGAAAAAAACGAACTTCTGGAAAATTAATGTTTCCAAGTTTTTCTTCAGTCTTTACCACTCTACTGAAAATGTAAATTGTGTCACTTGGAACGGTGACAGTATGTTAGAAGGTGTAAAACTTGTATGTGGATTTAAGGAATTGTATGCAAATGTTAGCAAGATTCTTGGAGGGAGACACACCCATTGCTGTATCGGGCTAACCTAACAAAATGGCGGCAACAAAGGTGTTACTGCGAGTTACACTCAAATTTGCTTCTGAGGAATTCATCATCAACCAGGGGAGTTGTCATTGGAAGATAAAAACAAGTGCACCCCCTCCAAATAAAGTGAAAGCTTTACCATGAAATTTGAATTTTTGAATAACCAGAACAACCTGGCAGACTCGAATATCTTTTCTTATTATTTTACAACTTTCGCGTTTTTAAAACATTGTTCTAAATACCATTTACCTGCATAGTCGCCGGCATAAAGCTTATCCCTGTTACAGTTTAATGTTCTAGTAGGTTCAATGCAGTTCACATCTAATGCGCAGAGAACCCAGAATAACAGGAAGTTCTTGAACACATGTTCTGTTCTGTACAGAGTGAACATGGTGGCTCCTCCCATCTCTACATTACAAAATTAAATGATTATTTGTTATGTTTGTGTGTGCCTCGTTGTCTAGCGTAAAACCTTACCAGTGTGTTGAACTTGGCTTCGTAGATTGTCATATGATCTGAGCCCCCCAAATAGGAGATACACAGATAATGCCCTAACTTTGATTGTTGACAATTTTCTTTTCTTTGGAAGTAAAGAGTGCCAACAACGTTTTCTCCAGATCAAATCAGTTTATTATTTGAAACATTCATGTAAGCAAAGGAAGCTAACCTAGTTTTCCTGCTAATTTGAGGAGTGGCAGCACAAAGTCAATTTTATAGTTGAGGACATCTTGACACAGCTCCTGTTCATGCGTTCTGGTACTTCATCTGAATGCTTTAAATTGTTCCTTACCGGTATGTTTAGTTCTCTCCCAATCACATGGCAGATATTCATAGAGTTGTTTATGGGTTGCACTGTATATACTGTGCGCTGTGCTCACCATTTGTAGTACTCCACCAGTTTGTAAAACCTGAGGCTTTACGTGGCTGAAGTTCCCAGTAACTTCCAGCCTAATGGATGAGTCCAACCATACCAGACTGGGGTAATCTCTCAACGTCTCCTAAAGCAACCCATAGAGAGAAATAAACACAGGCCAGGCCAATAGTTTAGATAAATGTGTTTTTGACTGATATATCGTATTTCTACAGGCAGACCTCTGTTTATTTGGAATAAACCCAGTCCCATTAAAAACGTATCATAGTATTCTTTTAGATAGTCGACTCTGCTTAATCATCAGATTCCCCGAGGGTAAGTAGGTGTCCTCTTCTAACTGAATGTTGTGAACACAATGGTTTGGCGGAAATCAGGTTCTTCAAGATACGTGTTTCTATTAGATTATCTGACAGATCTCGACACAGGGAAGAGCAAAAAAAAATTAGTCAAGAATTGTCCCCAGTGGGAATTGAACCCAGGACCTCTGGATAATCACTCTACTAGAGTTTTTCACATTTTCTCTCTAATACAAGAATGCCAACATTGCCAACTTTGTTTTATATTTGCCATTAAAAATAAACTAGTCCAATAAAACATGCAACCTTTAAATGCAATCCCCATATACACCTTAATTTCTAATTTCACTTTTACTAACATAAGTTGGCGCAAATAAAGAAGAAAACTGCAAATATATGGGAATACAACGTTGGTAATAATGCCAACATTGCCAATTTTGTGTAATTGTGAATAACTCGAATGCTCTACTGACTGTGCTAGCCTGGTATGTGATGGCCAGCAGATTTCTGGTGTGGGCTTTGTTTCATGCACCACTTCACATTATAAACTTTGGTCATTTCAAGAATCAATAGAGCATGACTTTACAAAGGCCATGAAGATTCAGGCTGGCAACTGAATGTTGACTTAGATCAGTTGGTAGAGCATTGGCATGATGATCCAGAGGTCATGGGTTCAATCCCAACAGAGGGCAATTTTTGACAATTTTTTTCTTGCTCTTCCCTGTGTAAGATCTGTCAGATAATCTGAAAGAAGCGTGTATCGTGAAAAACCCGGTTGTTCTATAAATATGTGCTAGAAAGTATACTTTTCCAGCAAGAACCTAATGCTTTTCAACTGTGTTAGTCGCTGGGAGGTGCCAGACATGGGAAAAGGTGCCAGTGCCATGATGTAGTGTGCTTGACCAAAAGATTAGATAGGTTATTATCCTTACCACAAAATGTCATTGCAAGTGACTTACCGCCACTATGATAGGCTTGAAAGCATAGTTCCTCAGATACCGGACATGGACCGGATACGCAGAAAAATTCAACATCCGGTATTCTACGTCACATAGGAACTGGATCTGAAATGTTTGATGAATTGTTCATCAAATATATCGAGTATTATGCATTTATTTTCTTCGCAATTTATTTTACATAAAATGAGCATGTTTTGCCTAAACAGTACACAGGAGTACAGACAACTTTTAATCTCGTAGTATTTCAATCTCTCTTATGTTGCTGTTACAAACCTTTTTGGCAGAAATGCCGTCCAATCCCAAATCCCAAAATATGATCTTTACTCTTGGTGACATTTTCTGAACTGTAGAAATCGAATCCAGAGATTCGCTAAAGAATACAGAAAACCAGTTGATGTTTCAAGGAGAGAAATCAAACAAGCCTGGCAAGGTTTCCTTTAAATGAGGCTAAGTTGAATTTGACGTATCCGACAAAATAGCTGTACTCTAGAAGTTAAAACACAGAGTATCAGAGCAAGATGATTTCTCATTAGGATCTCTTGGGATACAAAATGTACAAGGAAACAATTAAGGTGACAACAGTGAACTACTTTTTTCAGTTTGAATTTTTCAGTCCAGTCGTCCTACATTAATGTAAGGAAAACTTTAAGTTTACATTGGCATTGGGGCCTGACCATCAGTGTTTACCTTGTGTTGTTTCCATTGTTAACTCTGATTTTTTGGCACGGTGATGAGTTACTGTTTTATTTACAAAAAAAAATTATTTCAAAAACAGAATGTTTATACTTGACTCTCACACACTTGAAATGGTTTTCACTGGCGCCTGTGACAAAAACAAAGCCACATGATACGTCCGTATCAATATTCAAATTAATGTACTTTTGTGGCGGCCAATCGAATCTCTTCTTGTAAACATCCTGTAATATGAGTGGTTTACCTGCATATCAACAAGTACACATCTCAGAATAGAAAAATATGGCTCTTCAAAAATTGCCTTTTTGTAACCTTACATTTTGGTGCCTAATAAATATGATTTCAACAAGTTAGCTTGATTTTGTAGAAAAGTAGGCGCCATTGGTCCTTGATTTTGTTCCAAAGACTTGTGGTAGACTTTCATTTATTTTTGCTCACCTACTGATGTGTTATGATTGGTCGCGTAGCAAAACACAGTGCCATTCCTTGACTGATGAATGATGGCAGGTACACCAGTCCACCCCTTCATTGTCTTTATTGGTCCCTCAGACACTTCAGTCCAATTCTGATTACTTTTTCCTGGCACCAAAGTCTTTTTGTTTTTATACTTGATGAAATTTATATTAACCTTTTAACACAAAACATATTTTTAAAATACAATATAGTGCAACAGGTGAATAATTTGCAAATTATTTTGAACATATTTACCCTAAAAATAAAGATTTTTTACGAGTGTATCAGAAATTTTTCTGACATACCCATTGCAATGGCAGTCAAAGAGAAATGATATTACTAAAACATTGTCTGAAGATAACATCGTATAATTACATTATACTTTTTCAGTGCACTTAGAGATGGTTCTGATATTCTGAGCTTTTAAACAGGATATGTGTAACAGCCCAGTCCCTGTTGCAGATGTTGTGAGTATCAGAACCATAACAAGATGGTTCATGGTGACGTCGGAAGAACCACAAACGAATCACTGCACCAAAGTGGACAATGTTGCTCTGGAGGCGCAAAATAAATTCAGCATAAGATAGGCCAAACTACTTTTGATGCTTTTCTTCCAGTGCTAACCATACATGTGTAGGATTGGAGATCTTTAAACTAAACTTTGTTTCGTGCACCACCTCAATATTTAGACTTGGGTCATTTCTAGAATCAATAGAGCATGAGTCGATAAAGCTCCTGAATGTCAAATTAGCACAATTAGAAAAGCATCAGAGAAAATCACAATATGTCTTCGGTTCTATTCCCAGTGGAGGTAATTTTTGGTTAATTTATTTTGCTTTATCCCTTTGATGGCAAAACAGCCAACTTTATAGGGAAAACTCGAACGAGTCCGCAATATTCATTAAACATACCGTGTCTTGCATAAGTGTAGAGAAGAGTATAACGAACGTAATTCCAAGAAACATTCTGAAAGTCACTCCGTCACACACAGGAAATCTGGCGTAATCCATCCTCTACAGATTAAGTCTAACTGTGTAATTGAAAAGCAAAAATATTCGAAATGATTTCTAAATTAATGCGCAGGACCCAAGTCCCATGCAGCATGTCCTGGCGCTAATATAATTGTCATTTCCAAAGTAAAATCAATTGTTATGTGTACGCACTCAAATATATATATTAATAGAGTCTATTCAATTCAATCCAATGTAATCTGGTGTGAACGGGAGACCAGTGTGTAAATAATCGAGTTTTTTCAAAAGTCTTGTCTAATTAGATGAATTGGACAAAAAGAATTTTTACAAAAGTTGGGTTTGAGTCCGAGATCTCCTGCTTATATTCCAACTGCTTTAAATAACCATTACACCACAGAGTCAACTGTGCATGTGGGGAACTTTAAAAAGCACCTATTTCATGCACCACTGCATCTGTTCAATTCGTCTAATTCATCCAATTAGATGAAAACCTCCCTATTTTGAAAAAAAACTAGAATGCCAGATGTGTTGTGTTAAAGATTGTACATTTATGGGCACAGTGTTCTATATAGAAGTTGTGTTGCTTTCATAAATCACATAGAAATCTAACAGTTTTGATGATAGTTGTTTTTTGGAAGGCTTCTAACCACCTTAACCAGAGAGCAATAGAATCAGTCAAACGCAGAGGTTTTTGTGTTTTTCTTATGATTTGTGACTTTGTTTTCGTTCCACAAGCTCAAGAAAAACCAGACACCCAGACACGTTGCGTAAATAAAGATAAAACCAAAAATAGTTTATTTCCTTTTAACTCAAAAACAGTAAAAAAAATTGTACTCAAAAACATTGAACGTAACGGAAGTGGTCGTCGTGTTTGTTCTGTCACAATAAACATGGTAAACAAGGTCAAACATGGTAAACATGGCAAACATAATAAACATGGTAAAACATGGTAAACAAGGTAAAACATGGTAAACATAATAAACATGGTAAACAAGGTAAAACATGGTAAACATAATAAACAAGGTAAAACATGGTAAATGTGGTAAACATAATAAACATGGTAAACAAGGTAAAACATGGTAAACATAATGAACATGGTAAATAAGGTAAACAAGGTAAAACATGGCAAACATGGTAAACAAGGTAAAACATGGTAAACATAATAAACATAGTAAACATGGTAAACAAGGTAAAATTGATTCAGCTGGCTGTGCTGATGACCCTGGATGTACTGACAAGAATATGAAATCTGTATACTGAAAATGAACTTCCTAGCTTTTGCAGCTCAAAAGTTACATCACAAATAGACAGACAGACGCACTGACACGTGGACAGACCTGACTGAAACCATTACCTATCTGCATAGCAACTTGACGCCAAGAAGTGATGGGATAAAGAGATGTCATAAAAGTAAGATTGCGCAGTGGAGCAGTGTAATATGGCGTCCTGTACTAAGTGTAATGTGGCATCCTGTACAGAGTGTAATATGGTGTCCTGTACTAAGTGTAATGTGGCATCCTATACTAAGTGTAATGTGGCATCCTGTACTGAGTGTAATGTGGCGTCCTGTACTGAGTGTAATGTTGCGTCCTGTACTGAGTGTAATGTGGCATCCTGTACTAAGTGTAATGTGGCATCCTGTACTGAGTGTAATGTGGCATCCTGTACTGAGTGTAATGTGGCATCCAGTAATGAGTGTAATGTAGCATCCTGTACTGAGTGTAATGTGGCATCCTGTACTGAGTGTAATGTGGCATCCTGTATTGAGTGTGACGTGGTGTCTTGTACTTAATGTAATGTTGCGTCTCATACTTAATGTAATGTCGCATCTTGTACTTAATGTAACGTCACATCTTGTACTTAATGTAATGCCGCGTCTTGTACTTAATGTAATGCCGCGTCTTGTACTTAATGTAACATCGCGTCTTGTACTTAATGTAACATCGCGTCTTGTACTTAATGTAATGTCGCATCTTGTACTTAGTGTAAAGATGTCATTATGCTTGACTGATCATTTCCGAGAAGACAGAGAAAAGACAGAATGAACGAGAATCACTAAGACTACTTTCACTATATCTCAGTTTGATATGTTTGTTCTTTGACTATGAGAAATGTCAATCTGAAAAGTTTACACAGGTTTATAACAAGATGGCATCTCAAGTGTAAAAGTCTACAAGACAGATAAATCACAACAACTTGGTGGAAATCTGAATGATGGATAAATCATAAAGACTCTGATCATGTCTGTAAGACATGTCACCAATATATATTGCTATTAGCTTTAGTTTGCTTGTTGTACACCCTCCAGTTAGTCACTGGAGAAATTAGGTTTCTACTCTCAGGGGGTGACAGTGGATATTCATGGGAGTCCTATTGGTACACTGGACCCAAATAGAGGTGATAAAGATGATTCTGGTAATTAGTTGTAATGCTGGAGCAGGGTGGCCATACTAGATCTAGCCACCATGATCTGCCAGGAACTGCAGTCAGCACCTCTGGGGAAGTGCTTGCACTGGTGAATAACACAAACAAATAGCTTCAGTACAGCCTTTATTGTGAAGCTCCTAAAGACTGGAGAAAGGTACCTTGTTAATGAATACAGAGGTTGCAGTCCTATGGAAGGGGTTCACACAAGGATACAGTGGTTGACCTTAGGCATTGTTCACAAAGTTCATCAACGCATCAAATACATGGGTTTAACTCAGATGCTGAAACATTCAGCTGAAATCCCGAAATACAAGAACATGCAGTACTAATATACTCCAAACATAGATTCAAGTAAATTACGCAAAGTGCATCTACTGTAACCAATTATTACTTTGGGGATATTTCTAAGTACTTACCAGTCTAAAACTTAGCTCCTCATGGTCAGCAGTTGGAGCAAGAGTCTTTGCATCTCAGGGGGTGACAGCAGTTGTTCATGGGTGTTAGTTTGTGCACTGGACCTAGTTGTGAGTGAGGAGTTCTAGTCTGTAATGCTGGATGGGGAGTTAGGGTTGTGGGAAGCTCACTGGAGCTATAGTACCTTCACAGATAAGCAACAGCTTTGCAAGTCAGTGTCTCCACAGAAACACCCACACTGTGAAGAATAAAAACATTCAGCTTAAGTACAGTCTTTGTTGTTACTCCTAAGACCATGCAGGAACAGGGAGTCAAGCTGGAATAACTGGGGAGCTCAACTCTCAATATAGCAAACCTCCATCAAGTCAAATGAAAGCATATTTTACACAGAGTACTGGAGCACTGTTTATACACATAACTGTAGCAGGGAGCTACATACAGGAAACACTATTAGATGACACTACAAATTGATATTACACATTAGAATGGTTGACACACATGAGACACAGCTAAGAAACTCTGCAATGCAAGAACAATTATAAATGCAAGCTTTAAATGCAATATTACAAGGAAACTCACTTAGCTCCTTAAATTTACTTGCACAGTTCTTACAGACATCTTAGAATGATATCTAAGTAACTTTAAGTAACAGGTTATGAAAGGGGAAAGTGGTCCAAACAGCCTAAATGCACAATTTGGCAGATAACAAGCGAGGAGTTAAGTTAGCTTCTTTCAATACCTGAGAAGTTCCTGCTGTTTGCTGTTGGCACTTAACAGTCTAGTGGTTTTTCTGGATGTTCTACTTTCATAGGGCATGCTCCTCCTTTTATACCTAATACCTAACCACCAGCATATCAATACCACTACACAGAGTATTCCCAAGGTCACAGGGGGGAGCTAGACAAAGGAGTTGTGGTTATTACAGGTAGAAGGGCACACTGTCTTGGATTGGCATTAATCTTATCTAAATCACACCAGTAGGTAATTGTCTAGACAAGTGGGGAGCTGCATAGGAATACAGTCTTACATGTCATACTGCCATTGGCTGGAAGGATCGCATGATCACCTGATTGGTTACTGGTGATGTACATATGCTGTGGGGATGTTGATTGGCTGACTCAGGGGAGCTGAGCACCACTGGCGCAGTATAGATGCATGCACTGGGTTTGGGGAGCTAATCACTTTGAAATGTGGTACGCATCAACTGCATAAGGCCAGAAATGCACAGAATGCATCTCTAGCTCTTCACAACCGTGTACTGATCTACTTCAACCTGTTACACTACATTTACTTGTTATGCTCTTACAGTATTCAGGCCACAATATGCTACATGTAACAGGTTAAGTACCAGGAGGGTAGTGAACACACTCCTCCTTTAAAGATCTAAAAGTGGTACAAAATGCTCTGCAGCTTATGTAGTGTGGCTTCCACTGATGGATCTGGAAATTCATTTTCTCACTGATGACTCTAGAAATCTGGCAAGAATATCTCTTGCTTCATGGATCCACTAAGTTGTTTCATTTTTGAATGGTGAAATGGAGCCACTAAAGGTGGGAATCTACAGTGCTTCTCCATGTGGACTAGCTGCTAGGTTGTGGTTATCTTCCATCATCCTGAAGAATCTCTAATTTCCCTAATTACCTTATTTTTGCTAGGATAAATTACTGTCCTGACCTAAACAAAAGTAGGTCTGCTTCTAATAAAGTTATCAACCCTAAACTTGCACCCCCAGTCACTTCTAGGGTACCCCTCCCTGTCTCCTCACACCAGCCGGGACCAGGACGAGGACGAGGGGGGTGGACCTAACTCATGACTGAGGTACCACGCCCCTAGACAACAGACACCACAGACTGGATACGCCACGGGCGGTACGCCTCTTACCCTCATGCAGGAGGACTTTCTTGTTTAACAAAGACATGATGTTTGTGTGTTTGTGGTCATTTTATTATTTCAAGTTCAAAAGCGAGGTCAAGGTGACGTGTTGTTGTGTGACATCACCAGCAGGTGGCGCGCAACATGTAAAGTAACGAGCGACCTTAACCGCGCGCAACCTGTAAAGTAACTAACCACCTTAACCGCATGCAACCTGTAAAGTAACTTACATAAAACTACCATAAAAGGAGAGTTACCAGAGCGGTGCAATCAAACCAGTTGAATAACCCGAGGTAAGTGGTTCGTTCAATATGCACTGAAATAAGATTTGTTTTGTTTGGATTGGATTAGATTTGATATCTTTTGAACAATTATCATTTTATTCCTATTTATTTTATGACATCAGTTTGAAAAAATACGCTATTTTTAATAGAAAATTTAATTTCGTTCTCAAAGGTGTATTTTTTGTCGATAGTACGCGTTGCGGAGTTCAAGTTTTTGCGGTTTTTATTTCTGCAGTTTCCAGGATGAAGTTCATCGTGTGTTTAATGGTTCTGGCCGCATGCGCAGAAGCACTTCCGAGGATCAGGGTCAAAAGGTCAGCCTGATGTTTAATTTCTGTCCTGTGGACCTGCGCAGATTCTGTGCAATGAAATTATGCTAAAATGGATATGTTTTTAAATATTTTATTGTGACCTTCGAATATCCTTGACCTTGACCTTAACCTTTCAGAAACCTTCAGGATTTGCTGAGAGAACTGGAATCAGAACTGGTGAGTTTCTGACATTTTAGAAGCAAATGCGCGAACATAAAAATCGTTTCCTATACTTTCCTGTACTTTCTATATTGAAGAGTAGTAAATGAAGACATTCTACAAAATTAAATTGATTCGATGGGTAAAGTTGATTGACATCGCAATTTATACGGAAAACCAAATTCAAAATTACTAAGCGTGGCGCTGTTTTGCTCATTTGATTTAAAGCTGGGATAGACAGACAGAGTAGTTTCAAAATCCCACTTATGAAGGGGAAACCCTGGCCACTTTTCTGTTCTTTAAGACTAAGATCAATTAGGAGGCAAATCCTGGAGGGGAGCACACGAGGTGAGATAAAACACACGCAAGTTGAGATTGAAATGAACCTCGGAAATGGAAGATGGGGGGGGGGGTGGGAGATTAAAACAAACATTAGCAAACTGAAATTTGGAAAACTCAAATTTCCATCCAGCCAACTTGAGGGAGTGGGGGAGTGGTGGGTTTGAGGGTAACCCATCCAGCCAAGGAGCTTACCCCCATCCCACTGACAGGGAGGGGGGGTTAGTTAGACTTGCACAAGTCTGGTAATGAATTATGTTGAAACTTGTAGAGGTCTGGTAATGAATTAAGTTTAGACTTGCTCAAGTCTTGTAATGAATTAAGTTTAGACTTGCACAAGTCTGGTAATGAATTAAGTTTAGGCTTGCACAAGTCTGGTAATGAATTGAGTTTAGGATTGCACAAATCTGCTAATGAATTAAGTTTGGACATGCACAAGTCTAGTATCAGATAACAAATTTAGACTGGGTAACAACATTAACGAGTCACCAAAGTGGAATTCTTCACTCTTTAATTTTCGCTACAGTATTTGTCCTCTGTTGATTTGAGGTTAAAGACTGTGTCGTGTTGTAAGACTATCAGTTATATTTTCAGAAATTGTTGTTATTTCTGAGCGAAAATTTCACTCAACATTGTAACTTTGCACAGTAACTTAGATGTTGATTTATTTATTTGAACAAATAGAAAGACAAAAAGGACCGGTTACAGCCTGACACAGAACCATCTGTTCCAGATGTCAAAAGTATCATAGTGGACCCGCCCGAGCTATGGTGCGACACACCACAGAGAATTGTGCGATATCCAGGACAGCTCATTCGGGACGCGGTCGTGGTTGGTGATTTCTTCGTAGGTGCCTATGGGAACAATGAATGCAAGGCCTGGAACCTCGTCACAGACCCATCCAGCCATCAGGTAACTATCTGAAAAATGACTGTCAGGCCTAGAACCTCATCACAGACCCGTCCAGCCATCAGGTAACTATCTGAACAATGACTGTCAGGCCTGGACCCTCATAACTGACCCATCAAGCCATCAGGTAACTATCTGAACAATGACTGTCAGGCCTGGAACCTCGTCACAGACCTGTCCAGTCATCAGGTAACTATCTGAACAATGACTGTCAGGCCTGGACCCTCATAACTGACCCATCAAGCCATCAGGTAACTATC
>JBCAUG010556507.1:0-14671 GCA_038406175.1 Haplosyllis leylae | reverse complement strand
CTTGTGTCCAAATTTGACAAAAAAATTCCAATGGGAAGTGTCCCAAATTGCCGATTCGAAGTTGCCGGTCATGATTGTATAAGGTGGTTTAAGTGTAAACTTAAACCACCTAAAAAGATGTCTAATATAAAGAAGTCAAACAGCTGGACTAGGGAGCAGGTTCACAAAAAATAATAACTTGTCAATATGCGGTTCACACGTAATGATGTAAATTTTGACATAAAGGTCATCAAAATTGGTCAAAAACACATGCAAACATTTTGATGGTTTTTGATGACCATGTGAGGTTAAAATTGGCCTCATTTTGTAATCCTCTTTGTGTCAAGTGTTTTTTTGTGAACCTCATCCATTGTAAAGCTGTTTGATATTTGACAATTGATAAATCATTGGCAATTCACTTAAATACTTATTGAACCAAGTAATGTATTTAGTTAATATATTAATTGTAAATGACTGAAAAGTGGCCATACATGTTTTAGTGAAGGATAGGATGCATGGAATTTATCTTGTTTATATTTCATAGTTCTGAAGATGACTGCTAGAGGGCCAAAACTATGAATTTTCAAAGTCAAATTTTCCAATATTAAAATCTTGAACATGTCACTGTTAGACAGTATTGAAATGTGCCCTATTTTTACACTTTCATACCAATTTACGGCTCAAAGTTCCAAATACTTTGCTTGAAAATTCAGACAATTTTGACATTTCAAAAATGGTCATGAGTTCAAAAATCCTAAATAAGTCCAGTAGAGCACCCTATGACTTATGGACTGATTCTTGACCAAATAAGGGAATTCTATGTGCCCTTTAAACCATCACAAATGTGTCAAAAAAGTGAACTTGAAAATTTGATGACCTTTGTAGCCTATGTACCTGCCATTCTTTGACTAAATCTAAAAGGGGGTTAATTGCCACTTTTTTAATTGAGAAAACTTTATGATTTTCTGGAATGGTCTATTTTTTGAAAAGTACTCAAATGGCCCTGAAGTTGTCACAAATTGACATATTTCAAAAATGACAAAAAATATATCCTAGGATATATATCTTAAGGAGTCTTATGTACAAAAATATTCCAAAAGGAACTACTGTCCCAGATAGCAGATCACACACTTTTCCTACAAGGGTCATAATGTTTAGTCTAAAACTGTGCATTATCTCAAATATCTTCATTAACTGTTAATGAATTTGCTTCTACCTTTCAGAATGCAGTTATTTTTTGTGAGACAATCAAAACAAAAAGTCACAAACCCATATTTTAGTCTGAAACTGTGCATTTTTATTATCCTGAGTATTTTCATCAAATCTTAAGGATTTTGCTTATCAACTTTTCTTATGTTTTCTTCGTTTCACCTAACTGAACTCTTCCTAGATAGAGGAAGTTTTCTTAGCTTTATTTAACTTTTGTGTTGCAGTGCTGAGAAGCATTACTTAGATTGATATATGAAAAATCATTAATAATACAGATTTAAATTTGTCATCAATTAAAATTAATAATAATTTATCTTTAGTCACATCAGTACTTCCAATTTTGGGTCATACTTTTAGTATTTGAAATAAATACATTAAATTTTATTTTGTGTATTTTAAACATTTACAAAAAAGTCAATAGGTATATCAGTTTCATCATCAATAACGATTTGGGTGACAGACTTCCATTGGACGTATTTTTTTCTTTTCATGACTGCAATTTCTGTCAAAGATGACAGGGTTTTGGTGAAAAATAGGATCAATAATCATTTCGGGTAATCTTACTGCTGTTACCTCTTTAAAGGAAAGCTCATTTCACTGAGCACAGCTAGGGTAACTGTTAAGGAAACACAAATGGTCTCATCATTCAAATATTCTGCCATGTTGACAAGTGAGTAATTTTTCATGCTACAAAAATCTTGGAATCCATTACGATAAGAAGGACCTATGGTGCAACCAATTGAGGGAAATGTATACCAATGAGTGCACATTATCGAAGTCCCACTATGCATTGATCTGGTACCATGAAATATTACTGCTGCTTTCTTCGTATAGCCTTTGCTTTGATGTCATCAGCCTCTATGTTCGCACTACAACTGCTGCTTTTTGAGAAGGTGCTGTGATCTTTCTGTGATTATTTTTACGTCTTCCTTCTGGATAAATTACAACTAACAAATAGATGCGTACTCGAATGTGATACCGTGTTTGAAAATGTCTTCAGGATGTAATCCTGTGTTGAAAACCCTACCTTGAAACTGACATTTACTGTGGTTCAAAACCAAAACAGTTAGTTATTAAAAGTGAAGCACCTTTTGTTAAGATTTGTTTTCGCTGAGCTTTGCAGCTTCACTTTGAAACATGCCAGCTGAAGATGGAAAGTGCATCACAAACAAGGCGGTTGGTTAATAATGAGTCACCTCCGAATGCGTTTGTAAGATTTTATGGCAATTTTATCCATTATTTATTGCTGTTGAATATGAAAGTTTTCATCAAAATCAAAACCTTTTTTTGCACAGAAATTTGTGAAAGGTTGCAAAAGTTGCTCAGAATCAGCTGAAACAGCTTTGAATTATTCAGAAATCCGACAATTTTTTCTGGGTACCCTTCAGCAATCATTTTAGTAAACTTTGTTTTGAGACAGACAATGGGTTCCTGCTGGAACACTGACTAGGGAATAGCGCCCAAATCCAGTGAAAAACAGAGAGGGGAAAGAGATTCACCACCAGCAAGCAAGTACACAACGCCATCTATGGACCCTAGCAAGACGATAAACCTTTCAAAAACAAAAATGCTTACCAGTATTTTATCGCGCCCTGTCTGATTCTGTGATATAGCTAGCTAGATAGATAGCTCGCGAGTCAATGGTTATGTGGACCACACTACAAAAGATAACTGAAAATCATGTGGAAACGGAACACTATTTGTGGTGAGCACAAGTCATTACTAATTCAACTCATGCCCGCATGCATGACTATCTCAAAATGAAGAACTCTCTTTCTTCCAGATTATTCCTACTGATTGATCTCTTTGTTTCCTTTGACCTTCCTTTGTGCTGTGATTTCATGCACTATTCACTTTATTAACCACCGCGTGTAGTATGCAAATCAAATGCAAGAGAAAGCAAATGAGAACAAAAAAATCCAAAGCCAATCTGCGTCTGCGACGGTACAGAACCTATTTGTTTGTTGTGTGACATCTGTTGTTAGCGATATTATTGTCAAAGTCACACCGTCTAAACACTTGGGAAGATACCATTCGCTGACTGTAAAATGGCCCGCTAGACGGTTTATTGCTGCTTTGTACCAAACTGTTTTTACCGACCGCGTACGTAGTACGAGAGGAGGTACTGTTTTCACAGGTGCCTGTCTGTCCACGGGGGGAGGGGGGGTGGGGTACTCAGAGTCCCAGCAATGATCTTGTACTTTTTGATGGTTAGAAGATCTAGTAACTTTCAGTTGTTCCTGCTCATGACGTGTCCTCGAGGTTAATTTCTCACTTTACGAGAATAACAGCAAATAATTTCAGTAAGACGAGTTGGTTGCTGGCCAGCCAGACAAAGCCATATATGTATGCCATTTAGGATCCAGACATTTCAAGGACAATGTCACTACAAGGCGAATCAATGCCCCCATAAATCATAGATTCTGGTGCTGAAAAAGAATAGCTAAATATTCAAGGACTATCGTGATGCTTTATCGTCTCTGAAAGTGGTGGCACCCCTGGGTGCCTAGTCCACAGGACTTTCACCATCAATAACGTCGTTTCGCAGTTACATGCCTTGCATGCTTAATAATCGGATGAACAATTCATGGTCGTACTCGTTTACTGTGAATCCGTGGCCGTGGGAGCTCCCTTTTCCCCGTATGCTGCTATGTAACCCACGGCCATGGATTCGCCGTCAACGAGTATTATCCATATCTTAGCCGTTTTTTTTAGGAATATCGAAATAAATTCCGCAGAAATTGAGTGTGCGGGACGTCATTTTATGAACAAAACGTCAGTGATTTCTCAGTAGACTGAAATTATGCATGGTCATTCGTTCTGCATGGAAATTGCTTCAGGACAACGTTTAGAAAACTTGAGCAGCCTGAGAATATTGCGACATGCGACTTTCCTCTCTTCAGCCTACTCATAATTAAGAAGATCAAATCTATTTTCATCCCATATAAAACATGTGAAATTAGCAATGTAAATAAGCTGATTGGGAATGAAGAGGCATAATTTATCGTTCACTATCTCCACTGGTTTTAGGTTAAATCACTGACGCTGAATATATGCTTTACAAGCAATATTTACTAAATACTAGGCAAGAATTAAATGTGAAATAAATGGTGACTTCCCCATTAATAACTCTCGAAAATCAAGCGGACAGAAATGAACACAAAACCCGTAACAAGGTGACCAATCGCATGCTGCACAAGTGATAACTTTCAGCCAATTTTTATTGTATCCTTCATTTACCGACATCATGATCTTCCACTCCTAATTCTCTAGAACATTTTACAGCAGGTTATTACTATTCTGGAGCAGCTAGATTTTTTACGTTGTGCAAAAACATACAATTTAAGTAGGAGCAAAAATGGTATCAAAATTATTTGTAAAACTTTGATGATACCATTTTCGGATTTGGGGAGCGAAGGGGATGTGTGCTCCCATGGTGTCTATTTCGGGGAAAAATGGCCAAATAATGAGTAGGCCTCCCCTTAAGGATTGGCGTTACTTTCTGCGAAATCCTTGATCCCTCACTTTGTACAGTAGTAAAATTCACACCTCTTCATTTCTAATTCAATTCTTTATTTACTACTCACCTCATTTCGATGTCCTCTTAGATTGAAGTTACTCCTGGGAGGAGGGTCATAATTTTTCTTGCAGTGGCAAGTAGTGAATGTTACACCTACTATTCCACGAGTATTACCACAGGCTAACCACCCTTCTTGGTAGTAATGATGCTTATTAAGGCGCCATCCAGCTTCGTCCTGTGTACTTTCTGGTACCTGTTGGAAGAGTCACTAAATTAGATTCTATTCCTTGATGACGTTAATAATATTATATCTTCGATTTTAACACCAGAGGTCAAAGATTAAAGTAAACAAAATTCACAAACCTTCCCCATCCATGATAAGGCCTGGATACAACAGTCACTCCTTGTGACTGAATTTTCTTCCAAGTGAACATGCATTTCTGATTATTCCTACTCATCCATTCATGATTTTTCGTTAGGATCTAATATTCTGAAAGATGACAGATAATAAACCTTTAGATCTAGATCTACTCCTTTCGAATTGTGACTGTGAGAGAATTTCCTAGATCTGTTCAGAGCAAATGTCTCTAATTGCTGATCTATAGTAATGTCATTCTTTTGTGCAAGTGAATTGTCTACAATTCTCCACAAACTAGAAATAGCAAATGTAACCACTAAATTCCTTCACATTGGCAACTGTCATCTTTTTTGCATGCACATTTGACAATGTCAATATCGTTTGTTTGATGACAGAGATTTCATGTCACCAAAAGCGATGCTATTTTCAAAGGTGTGTGTCTACAAAATTAACTAAAGTTCCACATATTGATGAAGTAGTTACAAATGTTTAATCCAGGAGTAATAGTTTCGGTCTTACTGAAAAATACTCCGAAATATACCACATTTTCTGCCAAATGCAGCAGCACCTTCCAGCTTCATCTCGCGCCTCTCGATCTGGGCCTGCTACGCATGCTCCGCCGTAATTGGGTCACTTCCCGTCTTCCGGTTTCATTTATTAACCTAGTTTCCTCGTCTGTCGTTCCAATTTGTTTACACCGCTAGTTTAAAGACTTGAAACAGCATAGGCGGTGACAGATCAAGGATTCCCGACCAGATTGAGAGATGGGTGCGCTAAACCCCAAAAGAAATGTTATCCCTGAAACTGACAACATATTGGTCCGTAAGGGAAACGCATTGGATCCGCAAATAAAAATTTTTTTTTTGTTTTTAGCAAATTGGAATTGCGTATTTATTTCATAGTTACATACATCTGTAATAATCCATGTCGGAATTTAATCGCAATTTTTGAATTTTCTTTAACATTAGAGTACTTTAGCTTGCTAACCATGATACGTTCACATTACCACAATTATGTTTGATTTCAGGTGGACAATCAAAACCCATTCTCGCTTGCAGACATTTCTACTACAGTCGCTGTTTCTAGCTTATCGGGCCATCGCAGATTGTACCTGATTTTCTGACCTATGGTCACTGCTTGTTGCCTTTCAAGGTCATGTAGCAACTCGAACTCCTGTATTACCATGTACAGTGCTAATGGCTTTTGTAGGCATCTTCTGGCGTACAAATGCTGTTTCACCAGAAGGGTCATTAAGTTTACACAACTGTTTCTATTATCAATCAACTGATTAAGTACAACACTTTTACATATAATAGCATTTTGTTCAATTGCCCACTCTTCGCCATATTGCGTTGCGATATATTCCAAAGCTTCTGTTATACATTTTTTGCTTATTTCACATTCGTAGAAGAAGTGCTTTGCCGTTTCCTTTGCTATATGACAATTACTACATCTATCTGTTGATACGGTTCCATAATGGACCAGTTGATCATTGAGTGGTATTGTACCCCTTAGTAATCTATATTGAAATGACCTGTATTTTGCTATTTTGGTGAGCCTGTTAACCACAGTAAAGGCATCTCTGATTTCTTCCTCTGTAATTACGCACCCAAATTTTTCTCCAAGCTTGTTTTTAGACCGGATAAGAGTCTCCTTGTTTTGTAACATTCTGTTGTATACGATTTTTGACCATTTACCATATGGCTTAAGCTCACCAAGCATAGTGGTCACCTCTTCACTTAAAAGGTCTCCGTGACTGAGTACTTTTTTCCATTTGCATGGGATAGCACTCACGATAGCATTGTGATCCATTATGGACATCCGTATTCCATATGTTTCTTCTAACTCATTTCTGCTAATAAGTCTATCATTAATAAATAAGTCTTTTACATAGTAGACGCCTTTGTCAAACAGTGTCTTATTAAACATGAGCTTATTGTCTATTTTAATAAAGGAATTATACCACAAAACTTGTTGTTCCATTTCTTGCAGCGTTTTGGGTTCTTTATGATTTAATTCACACCACGCTTCTAACACTGATTTCCAGAAGTTACAGGATATTTCAAAAAAAGACATGTCTTCCTTAGCAATATTACACATCCAGAATAAATCACTCTTGATCTTCGTGTTCATATGGAAATATGCTAGGTAGGACATTAGCGGGTCTGCTTCTGATACAAGTCTGCGTACCCATTCTATTTTAAGAGATTTGTCTCTTGCCCATATGTTGACAAGCTTTCGACCTCCTTGTTCAATGCCAAGTCCCAAACTATCGAGTCGCATTTTAGGCCTCCGAGCATTCCATATGTACCTGCTGATCAATTCATTTATTTGGCTTTCAAGAGCTTTTGACATCACTGGGAGTATTTGCATAAGGTAGACAAATAGTGACCCAACCAAGGCATTTACTATTTCGATTTTTCCAATTAAGGACACTTTTCGCTGATGCCAACTATTTAATACATTCGCAGCTTTCTCTAGCGTTTGTTTATAATTCAGTTCTTCTAGGTCATTAACATTTTCGAGGTCAATTACTACACCAAGGGTACTTATGATGTTCTTTGCCCACTTAAACTTCTTGTCCAAGTATAATCTCTTCTGCTTATTTTTGGGGCCGATCCGAAATATCATTGATTTGTCATAATTTACTTTTAACCCGGTGTTAAGGTAGAAATTGTCCAGCTCTTTAATGATCTCATTGACCGATTCTTCTTCTTGTTGAGACCACACATTCGTGTCGTCCGTGTATTGAGACAGTTTTTCATGGAAATCTCCTACCTTAACCCCTTGTATTTTCTGATTTTTACAAATTTTATGCGCCATGATTTCTGCTACATGTAAAAATAGAGGGCCAGAGATGGCTGACCCTTGGTGTACTCCTCATTCTTGTTTGTAATAGTGCGACCATCTACCGTTATTGATCACGCAAAATTCAAAATCCTTGTAGATCATCAGTATCCACGATATGAAGTATTCTCCAATCTTGAAATACTTAAGACTACCAATTAGAGCATCATGAGCAATCGAATCAAAGCATTTCTCAAAATCTAGGTTTAACAATAATGCCGCCTGTTCAGTCCTCTCCAGGTACATCAATACATCCAAAAGCTTTCTAAGATTACTACCTATGAACTGTCCAGGGACGTACCCTGATTGCTGTGTTCCGATCACCTTGTGCAGGTGGTTTTTCAATCGATTGGTAATCATTTTAGTAACAATTTTGTGGTCAGTGTTGAGGAGCATTATGGGATGCCACGACTTGATAAGCAGGGGGTCTTTGTCTTTTTTTGGGATAATTGATATTATACCTCTTCTACCTGATTTGAAAAGCTTTCCCCGATCATGTGATAACAGTACAGCATCCTACAATATCTCCCCAACCCTCGACCACATCACAATATAAAACTGCGTTGGCAGCCCATCGTTGCCAGGAACTTTGCCCTGTGCCATTGATTTGACACTTTTTGTAAATTCCTCATATATAAATTGTTGTTCTAGGTCTTGCACATCTTGACTGTTATAACATGTTTCACCCTCGTTTTCTAACATATACTTCACTTTTGGGTCTTTACTATACAATTTCCTATAAAACTTTGCTTGTTCTGCCAGTATCTTCTTTTCATCCCTAGTAACTTGTCCATTTGACAGTAGGACAGCTTTCAATGTTTTATTACTGTACCTGACCTTCTCCAGGCTGAGGTAGTATTTAGACATCGTCTCACCATGCTTATACCATTGACATCTACTCCTTGTTCTAGCACCTTCAGCTTTATATTTCAAATGTTTTTCTAACAGACTATTCACTTCACTGAGTTGTTTTTGATACGCACCTCTTGCAACTTCAGACATTTCACTTTCCTTTTGCATGCTCAATTGTTGCAATTTTTTATGTAATTTTTGTATGTCACACTTATCTTTTAAGGCTTTTTCTTTAGCAAACATTTTGCTTTCTTTAACTACCACACTTTTCAATATTTCCCATTTCATACATGCATTGTACCCTTCAATACTCGCTCTTTCTTTAACTTCTTCTATTTTCGCGTTTATTCTGTCCAAATATTCTTTAATCTTCAATAATCCAGTGTTTAACTTCCAAAAACCTGGACCTCTGGGCATCTCTGTTGTTATTTGCAAATTGAGTACCACCGCACTGTGGTCGGATTTATATGATGGGACGTTTTGTATATCTACAACATTCGGGAGGAGTGCGTAATTCACCAGTATAAAATCTAATCTAGCGTATACTTGTATAGGCCTTCTTTTACACCATGTGAACTGAAACACTTCAGGGTTTTTTCACGCCAGACATCAATTAACAACATTTCATCCATACATGCTTGTATGACTTTTAGAGCATTCTGATTGTTACACTTTCTGTTATATGCATCTTTGTTACCATCTAAGACCAAATTAAAATCACCTCCTACAATTTTATTTGCATTCTGGTGGTCATTTACTACTGAGAATACTTCTTTAAAAAAGTCAGGCTCATCGCAGTTTGGGGCATATACATTAGTGAGCGTTATCTCCATTTGGTTCTCAAGTGTGCAGTCTACCACAATATATCGACCGTTCTTACTCCTACTAATCTTTTGTGTCTCGATCTGTTTCTTTGGGTTGAAAAGGATTGCGACCCCCCTTGCATTAGCTTCCCCATGACTATACACAATTTTGCCGCCCCATTCGCTTTTCCACATTTCTTCTACCTCTTTTGTACTGTGCGTCTCTTGCATCATAACAATGTCATAGTTAAACTTTTACAATACAAAAATAGTTCTTTTTGTTTATTATCGTTCTGCAGGCCCCTTACATTCATTGTTACAATCTGCATCTTTTCGAACATTTATTAGTTTTGTGCACTCTGGTTACCATCTCTTCGTGTTCTTTTTTCTTTTCATGGTTAGCACCT
Organism: Haplosyllis leylae; assembly: GCA_038406175.1. Classification (NCBI taxonomy): domain Eukaryota; kingdom Metazoa; phylum Annelida; class Polychaeta; order Phyllodocida; family Syllidae; genus Haplosyllis; species Haplosyllis leylae. The sequence continues at coordinate 4,696 of JBCAUG010556507.1, read as the reverse complement.
TTTAGATCTCTAGTTGAAACATTTAATAACAAAAGTTAAAATTCTCAAAGGAGAGTCCTTTGATCAAAGGTGGGTCTTCATACTGCATCGTGAACTCGTTCATTTTTCTTGCAGGAACGTTGTCCTCTTTGAATCCAGTTTGCGTCCAACATGAGGAAAGAGGGGGGGGGGGGGAGTTCTACAAGTGCTGATCTGAGGTCAGAGGTTACTAGCACATGACCTTCTTAAACCTCAATGTGTTGCATTGGAGGTTTACTGGTGTTCTTCTTACTTCCACTGCTACCATCTACATGCCTAAAACTGAGCGTTTTAGCCACGCTGGATGCACCATGTGCTCGGTGAATGTTAGTGGGTACATTTGCTTGCCTTGCTGTGTTTGCACGTCTCAGGTTGCCATATAATGAGAAACCTGCATTGCTGGATGCGCTCTGTAGCATGTCACTCAGCCTGGAGGGCATGGCATCTATGGCTGATTTGGCTGCATCTGTAATCATGTTAAATCGGATAGGGCCTATATTTGTTCCTCTGTGATGCCTTACAACATACACCGCAGTATTTTCAAAAGAGTTTTCTATCATCATGGTGATCAATCTCCGTCCACTGCCTAATTCACCGTCATCTATGCTGTCAGTCATGTGTGCAACATCGGGGTCCATTATGCGATAAGCACACATTATGTTAGTAGCATCCATGAACCTATATCTCATTTGTTGGTAGCCTTCTGCAACCTCTTGTATACTGTGGACCTTCATGGCGAAGCCAGCAAAGCTACTGCCATTCTTAAAAGTTCCCTCTCCTTGGTACATCTTCTTGCTGAGCACAGCCTTCATTTTTTGATCTGGTAACTCCATCACATCAGCTATACTTTGTTTCCCTTATCTTTGGCTCGTACTGTTTTCCGTCAACTACAAGTTTTCCTTTCTTGAATTCCAAGTCCTGCTTTTGTGCATCGATAAGCTCATGATTTATCTTCACCTTTTGCCTGTATTTTCGATCCTCCTCCTCCTCCTTGTTCGACCTCAGACTTCTTATGAAGTATTTCTGCCGTTTCTGTGTTTTATATTCCTTAAGATTCTTTGCATGTTTGAAAAGAATGCCCTTATCACCTACATCAAACAGCCCAAATATCACATCCCTATTGTCTCTGCTTCCCTGTTTGCCTATTCTGTATGCAGTAGTTAGGGCGATTGTTTGTTTAACTTTCATCTTTTCTTTGATGAAGCTTATCACCCGTTCCTTGCATTTCTCACCTTCTTCTTCCTCTAGACCACTTATCACCATGTATTGTTTTGCAGCTTGTACTTCTAGTTTATCAATCTTTTCTTCTAACTTTCTAATTGTCCGGTCATGGCCGATTACTGCCTTTGATATCAATTTAACTTTGTTTATCTCAGCCTTTTCTCGTTTTATCTCTTCCGACTGCTTTTCTACTTGTTGTTTTCTTTTTAATGTTTGTACTTCTTCGCATACTCTTTTTAACAACCTTCGTACATCTATGTCGGACAATTGTTCAAAGTTAACACATTTAATAATGTCATCAAACCTCATTTCGTTTTCTCCTTGTGCTGTGTAGACTTCTTTCTGTATCTGTATGTTGCCCTCTTCTTCTGAATCTGTCTGGCTTGCAGCATCTATTCCATTCTTGACCCTAAGGGTGTCATTATCAATTTTGCCTTCATCATCCTCATTCCACTCTTCTACTTGCTGATTTCCAATGTTGAAAGGGTCATCCTCTTACTCTTCATAAAAGGCACCATCCTTCTTTCGAAACCAATTTTTAACTGATGGAGTACCATCTTCCTTCGTTGGTTTCGCTTTCACACTCTTTCTCTTTACATTACTTTGCGAGCCTGTTTTATCGCTCATGGCTGCCATATTGGCATCCACCGCGCGTTCTCTACTGCTGTTTCTTCTTAAATTCTTTGCAGGTGGCCCGTCATCTGGTTGTTCTATAGTTTCCTCGTTTTCAGAACTCATATTTCTTCTATTTAGAGTCTTGTTACCGCAATATATTCAAGTCTCCACTTGTTTTTTCTTCTTGTTCACTTCTGCAGAGTGCGTATTACCTCTCCGATGTCATTCCGCGGTCTCCCCGCGAATAAAAATTTGGTTGGTTGGTCTGCCATGGTGTATTCAGACCGGCATTTTATCAACCTAATACTATTGCGATTAGAATTCAAGTAAATTGGGTTGTACTGTACCCTATAGATGCATTCATACCAACTTTTTTCGATTAGGTTCTAGAATGGGTTGTGTACCCATTTTTGCGTGATTGCGATTGCTATTTGCAATCGCCATATTTTTAGGTATAAAAAAGTTGGTATGAATAAATGCGACGATGACAGTGTTGAAAGGTACAAGTTTCAGTTTATCCCGTGCCGAAACGGCTTGCTTTGCCAACGCTCTCGACTGGGATTCCCAAACCAAATTCTGTGTTATCATGCCACGACTATGAACCAAGGAGATCATTTATTACAATTTGATGCTACTATATAACCAAAGACTTTTTATCGGTTTCTGTTCATTTGATATTTTCTTGATTATTTTCTCTCGATACAGTTGTTCAATGTGAAGCATACGAAGAACTGAATGAAATGGTTTTTTAAAAATTTTTATTGATGATATTCTTCATTCTCTTCAAGCACAAAATTTCAAAAACCAAATATGAGTTTACACTGCGTTTCATCCGCCACTTTTGTCTTTTTAATCTTAGTGTTAATTCTGCTTTCTGAACGTGTTCTTTTTAGTCCTTTCATTTTACGTAGTTGTAATTTACTGAAGTCTTGTGTTTGCATGTGAATACGACCCTCCTTAGTCCCAAAAACGTCATGCGAAACATTTTTCCGTTTCTTCGGCTGCAAGAGACAAATGAGAGTTTGTTCAATCTGATTGTTTTGCATGTAGGAAGCTTTCACTATTAAACCTTAACACCTTTTTTGTAATGACTATTTTGACAGTTAGTTATTGCTTCAAAAGTTGTTGAAAATAGTTTACCTTAGCAGTTTTCGGTTGACGTAATGCCCTCCTGTAAAGATCATCTGAAGCCAGCTTTGTCCTGCGAAGACAAAGATCTAGTGACGGCCCCATTTCCTCGAGTTCAACTCTTGGGGTCCGACTTCCTGACTTTTTTAAACCAATCCTACATGAAGAAGAGACGTTCATGAAAAACAAATCGGAATGCTTGAAAGTTCCATAACGTCGTACTTTTACACCACATGGAGAAAAGTGTCAAACAAAATAATGATTAACCTGTAGCTCCTGAGATAAATCTTTCCTTTGTGTGCTGTAAACATGTAAACATGTTCCAATCCTTGTAATCTGATGTTATCCACAACAGGGCCTCTGAAGAAATCTAAAAGCGAAGAGAATGTGATCAAAAATGTACAAGTACATTGTCATCCCTCATCTTTCAAGATACCTTCAATAACACAACATACCACGTGATGAGGATAACAGTACTGAATCTGACATGACCCGTAATAATGTGGAAACGCATACCTAGTAACAAACTTTTCAATCTCTTGTGTTCCGCATCTTGATCAAATTCTTCGCCCGCAAAAAGTAAACCAGGTTTGCATCCCAACGCAATCTTAGAACACTGAAAGTATAAGAAAGGAATAGCACAGATTTAATGAAGAATATCTTCAAAACTACCACTCCACAAGGACAGAAACAAATTTTTAAAAATATTATTAAAATTTGTATTTTGACAGCAACTCACCTTGAAGGATGACATTGGCTTATATTCTTCTATACCTAATTCTATCATGTCTAAGATGTGATAGTCGAATAACCTTCCTGGAATGTTTAAATTACAGTAATTAGTCAAAATTGTGGCACCATATTTTACCGATGTTTTCTTGTTGAAGGCATATTTAACTACTAATTACTAATCACTTACACACCAACACATACGGGGGAACCTGTCTTTGAGTTAACCGAAATCTCATTTCTAACAAAATCCTCTTCAAAAACGGGGTTAATTACCGGAAACACACAAAAATACAACTATATCTACCGGAAATTTGCCACTACATATTCCGAAGTTTCGCATGAATTCAGGGGAAGAAATAAGATTCGCAAAAAAATACGTAACTCACCAAATACAAGATTGTGGGGCCTCTTTTTCGAATGCGAGCCAAATAGAAACAACGATGCATCATTTCTGTCGGAAAAGAATTCCTACAAAGAATACCTGGTCATTACTTTTTATCTGTGTTTGACCCGATGTAGGGTCTCAGGGTTCTCACAACTTGTTCATTGTAAAACATCCGTGATTGTCCAGGTTTTCAGGTGCTGTAGAAATTTGGGTTTTGACAACATGTACATTTTACAATGCTAACTAGTATTGTGTCGCGCCGCACCTGAGTTTGAACTTAGTATCATTTTTCAGCTCAATATATTTGTGACTACATAGATAGTTAGCTAGCCTGCTAGATAGCTCACTTTATATATCTAGATGGTGAAATGGATAGTTAACTAAGAGAGAGAGGCAGAGATAACAGTAAGTTGCTTAGAATCTTCTAATCTCCTTTAAAAATGTTTTAAAAATTTGGAATTTTTAAAAAATTATCTTGTCCGAACAAATGTCAAACCAAATCTATTTCTTCTTCTTTTCTTTTCTTTTTTTGGGGTGGGGGGGGGGGGGGCCCAGGTTCAAAAAGTCAAATTTCCTCAAAATGTTTTGAAACCTGGT
>JBCAUG010556396.1:0-14672 GCA_038406175.1 Haplosyllis leylae | reverse complement strand
AATAACAAAAAGCCTTACACTTTAAGGATTACAAAATAGCCAGGAATATAATGCCAGCAACCACAGCACTCTAATGTAAATGACTAGCCTCCAATATACGAGGCTATAATCATGAAGATTGGTGTAAAGTCACCAAGTCCCTCTGCAAACCAGGAATAGGGGCTAAATTTGGGAGTAATAGCACTTTAACTAAGCTACTCCACAGTACTGGCCAAAAACAATTGTGGAACTTACATATGACAAACTATGGGGAAGTGGTGTGCCAATAAGGAATGGAAAATGCCTAGATAGGAGTACTTGGGCAAACATAGGCATCTTAGGTGAAATACTAATGGAGCTGCATAACAAGATACCCAAATAAACGAACGTTCTCAGGATGTAACATACATTATAGAATATAACATTGACTAAAGGATATAACGAGGTAACACATATACCTCACACTAATGTATGTATGCATATAGGCTGCAACTACACTATTGGATGCAACACATTATAATGCACCATCCAACCCCGCCACCCCAGAAAAACTGTAAGTCACATCTATCCATCCATATTTCCAACACTATTGCCAAAGCACTATTGCTTTTGTATCGTATAGCTCATTTTATCGATTTATCATATTCACTCTATTCATCATATCAGTTAACTATTGTATATCATATCATCTGAAAATTATATGTCAAATCCTAATTTCACAATGACTACAGGAGACAACGACTTCACTTTTGACTTCGATCAAGTTGGTTTCTCATCTATCAATGAGGATCTGTTGAGCTTCAACTGTGAATATCTAGCGAATGAGAACTACTCCACATTGTCCGAAACTGACCTGAACATCCTCCACTTGAACATAAGAGGTCTATTGAGCAAGCAATATGACCTAATAAATCTTTTAGACCAACTGGGAGGATCTAATAAAGTGAGTGTTGTATCCTTGAATGAAACTTGGCTTAGGAAAGAAACAAGCTCACGTGTCAATATTCCAGGCTATGACTTTATTCACAAACCAAGAGTTGGAAAAAAGGGGGAGGAGTAGGAATCCTCATCTCAAAAAAGACAATGTACAGAGAGGTGCAAAACTTACTACCGGAAACGAAATCAATAGAACATATATGTGTGGAACTAAAAGGTACAAACCGACCTATATTAATAGTGAGCATGTACTGCCCACCAAATATGAATTTGTAAGAAAGTATGACCGAAATGGTCAAAATACTTAAATGTCTACAGGAGGACAAATGTGATGCCATATTATGTATGGACCACAACATCAATCTCCTGAAAGTAAATGAACACAAAAAAAACTGAAGAGTTCTTTGAAAGTCTCATAGAACATGACTTCTACCCAACAATCACAAGCCTACATGTATTACAAATGTGACAGCGACCTTAATCGACAATATCTTGGTCCCAAATACAATGCATGGACAATGTAGAAGCAGATTACTGACAGAGGACATTAGTGACCATCTGCCATGTCTCACTATCTGTGAAGACATAGCTCTTGATACCAAATATGGAGAAATTACATGGTCAAGAAGAATTAATGACAAAAAGACAGACAACATTGAACAAGATCTACTACAAGTAGACTGGACACCACTATTAAGCCATAAAAATTGTAATGACTCATTTAACACATTTCATGACATATTACAAGAGACAATTAATGGGCATGCCCCTCTCAAACAAGGCAAAAAAAGAACAAGCCCAACCAACCCTGGGTTACAAAGGGTATAAACTGGGCACAAAAAAAACAACACATTCTGTACTGTAAATTTCTTGCTGACAGGACACAACCGGACAGTCAGAAAATGTATAAGGACTACAAAGTATGTCTACAAAAGATTATCAGATATGCTAAAAAGTCCTATTACTCAGAAAAATGTAAAGAGTATAAACACTCAACAAAAAATCTTTGGAGAGTGATAAATGAAATAACAGGAAAGACAAGCAACAAGACTCATATAATTGACAGCCTGGAAATTGATAACATCAAAACACATGATGCAAAGAAAATAGTCAATGAACTAGGGAAATACTTTGCTAATGTTGGCAAACTTTTCGCCAACAATATTCCAAACCCAAATAAATCAATTAATGATTACATTGAGAAGATAAAAACAAATGATAAGAGCTTGTTTCTTAACCCCACCACACCCCAAGAAATCTTGAAAATCATTGAGAAACTTCCAAATAAAGGAAGCAGTGGCTCAGATAACATCAGCAATAAATTACTAAAGAAAATAAAAAGAGCTGTTATCGAACCTTTGACTATAATCTTCAACAACTCCATGTCTGATGGAAGCTTCCCAGACAGGATGAAGAATGCTGAGGTGGTCCCATTACACAAAAGTAAGAGTAAAGAACAAAAAACAAATTACAGACCCATCTCACTGCTGCTAACCATATCCAAATTACTGGAGAAATTGATATACAAATAAACCTACAATTTCCTAGAGGCAACAAATCAGCTGTATAATGCCCAATATGGCTTTAGAAGCAAACACAGCTGTGAGAATGCAGTACAAGACTTGCTTAGCACCATAGTGAAAGAAAATGCTAAAAACAATGTTACTATAGTGGTCTACCTGGATTTATCAAAGGCCTTTGATACCATTAGTCACAAAGTCCTATTCAAGAAACTAGATAAATATGGTATCAGGGGAGCCCCCCTCGAATGGTACAAGTCTTATCTTAATACAAGAATGCTTAGGGTGAAATACAACACCTCTGAATCAGAATTGTCCTATTCAGACTGGTATAGGGTAGATTATGGCACACCTCAGGGCTCTTGCCTAGGTCCACTGATTATTTTGCTCTTCTCAAACGATCTGTACCTACACCTGCAACACACAGAGTGTATCTTGTTTGCAGATGATACAACTGTCTATGTTAGTGCCAGTAACTTAAGATATGCAACATGGAAAATTCAAGAAGACCTAAAAATCATAGATGACTGGTTCAGGGCAAATAGCCTTACACTCAACGTTGATAAAACTGTATGCATGCTGTTTGGACAAAGCAAGCCTACAGGGGGTAACATACTCCTGAACAATAAGGAATTACCCATAGTAAGGGCTACAAAATTCCTAGGAGTATGGATCGACAACACTCTTTTATGGCAAACACATGTAAACAAACTTATACTAAAAATCAAGAGAAACATGTATATGCTCAAAGCTGGAAAAAACATGTTGTCCCCTCATGCAAAAAAATGTCTCTACTTTGCACAAATATATAGCCACCTGAACTACTGTATCAGTACATGGGGCAATATGTTATCTGCATCGGACCTAGCGAGACTGCAGAAGCTGCAAGACAAATGCTTCCACCTCACCACAAATAAACCCCCGACCATAGAGAATTATCATAATTCAAAAAATCCTTACAATAAAGGACGCAGTAAAACTGTCCAACTAAAACATGCCTACTGGGTACAACACTCACAACTTCTCAAAAAAATCGTCCAGGAAAGTAAAACTGACCCACAAAAAAAATTGTTAACAAAAACTCATGGGTATGAAACTAGAAATAAGAAAAGCCTTAACATCCCCAAAGAAACTGAATCATGGTACAGAAAAAGCTACCTGTACAAAAGTATAGTAGACTTCCAGGCTTTTCCACAGTCAATAAAGTCAATACTGGTGTTTGAAATATTCACCAAAAGCTGTAAAAAATACTTGATGGATTGACTACAGGTCACAACAATTGACAGGATACAACCCTTAGTATTCCATTGTACTCGATTCCATTGTACTCGACGGTATTCATCAGTCTATTACTTCATTGAACTGTCCCAATAAAATTGTGTAGTTGGATTCATGACTGAGTGAACTTAATCACCCAATCCCTGACTCAATATGAACTGCACAACAGGCAGTAATGTTGACTACAAGGAGACAACAAATGACAATGAGGTGTAATTGACTACTAGACGTAACAACACTTAACCATCATATAGACCATCACTTTCATTGTGTGATAGGGAAACTGACTATAAGATGTTTGTGATGGTCACGTTAGTTATAAAAGTGATGGTATAAATGATTGCAGCCACAAAGGGACCAGTCCACCTTTCTGGGAATGGTACCAGGCTGCAACACACAAAATGGCGGCAAACACCACGAATGTGCCAATTGAAAATAAAATGTCTATTGCTGAAGAACTCCTCAATGCATGTAGATGAGTTGAGTATGTACAAACAGTAAAAACATTAAGTGAACATGATGTGGCAGATATAGATAGTTTTGAAACCAGTTGGATGGCAGCTATGTTCGAGCTAGACACTAGTAAGTGCTTTACTGCGAAAAAAGGTGAAATTAACATTCAATGCCTATATGCAATTTTCAGCAGCTATACCACGATCCCCCCAACTAAAATTAAGAAACTTCTTAGAGATGAAATAAAGAACAACTGGAAATGGTATGGCCTAGCTGGCCAAGTCTGTCTAGGAATGATAGGATTAGATATAGCAACATGGTACCAACAACAGAGGCTCAAAAAACACAGTCCTGATGAACTCAGCCTATATGGCCTTAGTGTACTGTTTCAACAACATAGTATAGTGTACAATAACAATCAAACATGGTGCACAGTTCATGTGAAACCAGGAATGTGACCGGAGCTAGTCGAGGAAATCTGTGAAACACGTTTACTGTTCCTCAGTGACAGCCTTTATGGAGAATTACTTTGCAAACCAGCTCTTGTCAAGCTACCAATCATCAACCTTAAAGAGGTCTAGGAAGCTAGGGAGTTGCACTGAGATCTGAATGATCGGGAGATGTATATAATACACCAAGAACAAACATGCTTCAATACTAGTAACACACAGGTAGTGGAAAACCTCCAAAGATTTGTGTCAGACACAGATGTTACTAGAATATTGCCAAACACAACCACAGTCTTTGATGAAGACTATGAACCCAAAGCTGGGTACATGGACTTGCCAGGAGGAACTACTGGTGACCATGGTGATCTTAAACCAAAGATTAACATACCCATTGGTGAAATTAGTTACACCACAGGTTCAAACCAACCATTAAAAGATGAAGAGATTGGTCTACCCTTGGGTCTACTGCCTGACCATGCCATAGACTGTGCATTAAACTTAAGAATAAGTGCCGTGATGTCTATGCAGACAAGTACGTCCTTGGAAAACACAGTCAAAGACGATCCAAATAGTTCTTCGGATGACACCATAATTATGGGGGACCTATCAAGCAGGAGTTCCCAGGAGGCAACAACAGTATTGGACACAATGCCGCCAGCCCAAAAGGATGACCATGAAATGTGCTCTGCTACAAATAACAGTGCTGAACTATCTAACAATGACTCTCAGGTGGTAACCAATTTACAGGCAACAACAGACATACCAAGCACCATAGCATACTTGGAGACACCGCCCGAGTCAGTTGCAGCCAATCATAACCTCAGTTCATCTAGCACTGAACCTCATGAAGCAACAGTGTCACAGGAGATAACAGTTACATCGGATAATCATGAGATGACACCAATCATTAACATTGAACCCAGCTCACTGGAGCTAACTGAAGAAGTATCGGATGCAACTGCAATGTTACCACCTACGATCATCTCAAATGAGACAACTGACATGCATGCCAGAGAGGTTGAGCATGCAGGTTTCCCGGATATAACTACTAATTAAAAAATGAGTAAAGACACATCATCTTCGGGAAATACTGAATTAACTGGAGCACAGAAACTTGAAGAGAAAATTAAAGAACAACTCAGATCCTTTGGACTACCAGATGGTGTATTTAATGCTAACTCGTCTATGTACTACCAGGTACTGACACCCAGCCAAGATGACATTGAGTCAATAAGCTTTATAGACATTATGTCTAAAGATGTAAATGTTTCTATTACCACTATCAGTGACGAGTTTGATCAAAAACCCATAAAAAGTTCTACACCAGTACCATCTACTCACAGTGATGAGGACATACAAGATGAAACTGACATGAAGACTACCGTTGGAAAATCGGATAGTGACAGCACATCTGATCCAACCTACCATCCGGGCAGATCCAGAAAACCACAGATGAGTCTCAGGCCTAGGAAAGGCCCCTCAATGGCACATCAAGCAGCTCAGAAACTAATAAAAAAGAACCTGTAGATCTCTAAAACCTGTTCAGCCTAAAACTGCTGTCACCAAACCAACCACGGTAGCAACTGAAACAAATGATTCGCAATCTACACTACCGGACACAACAAATGTGATGGATGCAACTGAGGTAACAAAAACAATCAGTGCAAAGGATGTAACAATAACACACCACGGTATCCGGAAGGTAAAGAAGACAAAAGGCCATCATTGAAGATGTGATATGTGCGGTGAAAGGTTCATGGATTCAACAATGTTCATAGCTCACTACAGCAAATGACACCCTCTGATTGCTTGTGGGAAATGTTCCAAAATTTTTAGCAATCCATTGAGTGCACAAAAACATAGATACAAGCACAAGGGCAAGAAACTTCCATGTCTTGATTGTCATCATACGTTTCCCTTTGACTCTCAGTTGAAGGACCATAGAAAAACTGCACTACAAGCAACAACCACATGTGTGCAGCCATCCAAATTGTGAATGGGACTTTACGCATTATTATGATATGCTTAAACACTTGGCCACACACCAAGCAAAAACAATAGAGTGTCCAGATTGTGATTATAAAACAAAGGACAAACAAAACTTCAAACAACATAAAAGAGTCCACAGCAGAGAGAAACCTTACCTGTGTGGAAAATGCAGTAAAAAGTTTACCTTCTCCATGCAGAAGACTCACCACAGCTGTTAATTACTCCCACTTGATGTTCACAGTATGCAACATGAAACATATATTCCATGATAGGACGCAACCATTACATTCGGATATACAAACATCAGGGAGAATGTATCCATCATGGTAACTGTGCTTAACTGGCGTATTCCACTGTCCACTTAAGACTTACCATATAGATGAATTTCAACTTGGCCCAATGCAGACGCATAAGGTACATTAGAATGTTAATCATCAGGAACTGTAAAACATTTGTATTAATTCATGTAAAATGTGCACCGTGCACTGTTTGCCAGACATAACTTAGCACTGAGGTGTGTATCGGATGTAACAGCAAAGAACGGAAATCAGTAAGGTATTATATAGGAGTTCTATATCCAAGAACTGTACCCAAGGTTTAACAGGTATATTTTCCCACCAGTATTATATTATTAGTATTAACACTATTAACGTTAACAAATTGTTCCTAGTCGATATGAAGGTGAACTGAGTCAATTGCTTTGTGACTTTGTGAAGCTCAGTTCGTGACACAACTAGTGACTACAGGACATATCAGAAGTGGTTGTATACTACAAACGTAACTGTGGCATGTTAAATACTCAAGAAAGAAAGTTGTTGTGTTGTAGTATATGACATTCGATGTATTACATGATATAAGGATGTATTTCACATAGTTTTTACTTTTACCTCACTTTGGAGTACAATGTGTTACATTACTATGTTATGTTACTTTTCTTGTTGATACAGCCAGTGCAACTATTGCTCTACTATATTAAGTACCTTAGGTAAAGGTAAAGGACATAACTGAAGTATCAACTAATTTCTAATTTACATCAAAACTGCAATGGGCAGTGTAAAAGTGTGAAAGTTTTGAATTTTTACTGAAGCTAAGTTAAAATCAGAATACCTCAGAAAGTTATGTTGGCATATTTATTGCTGTTACTTCTCTGTTATGTAGATACATTATAAGTTGCATATAATCAGAAACTTACATTTAAAGGTTACCATGTCAAAGGACGTAAAACATTATACATCAGTATATTGATAGACCGTATTGCAAGACATTTGGCTACGTTTTGAACTACAGGATGCAACAACAAAATAGCATATATAAATAAAACAGCTATTGTTTGAACAAAATTTATTACCGATTTCAACAAACCCGAGTATATTATGTAGATAATATCTAGTACATGTAGATTACCATCATAAGAAGTACATACTCTCGAATATTGTTTATATTTCACTTACTTCTATTATTTCTTCTATTCTTGTATTCATAACTATTTGGGCATAATATTACCATGGTATAAAGTCCAGTAAGACTGTTTATGTCCAGTACTTTTGTAAATAAGTAAGACATCGCATCGTATATATTAACAAATGTTCGACCATGTATACGAAAGTAATAATTATTATTATTTTGTCAAAACATAGAATAAATAAATAAGCGCTACAGCAATGAGAGATGGACTTTGATTTTAATCCGACCTGTGAAGTCAAAGAAAAGTTCTGACGGAAACATTTCACACAGAAGAAAGATCTAAAATGGGACTTCAGCATTTATTAAATATTCCTACATTTCTTCGTTCGCACTCTGACCATAGAAATTTTGTCCAGGCAAACAGAGGATTCTTACTCGGGCACGGCGGGCAACCTCACGTGAAAACCCTTGTGTGCGAAGACATTTCCCCCTTTATTGATATTGAGAAGATATTGGGTTTTCCTTCGAACAAATATGACCAACTAAAAGCTAAGTACATTTCGAGATGAATTCCATTACAAACCGTGTATCGTCCTGTCGACGGAATTTTACGTGACACATTTGGATTTTTCCCAAATCCCATTTTTAATTAACTTTCAGTGAGTTACAGATTCTTGTGTCACTTTTATCCTCGAGAGGCGACAAATTTAAATGTATTAAGCATAATGATACAAGACGAAGGATCTGTACTTTAAAATTTTGTGGGAAATAGTCATTTTTGTGGAGTTACTAACATCCCTATTTCGGACTGCTCGTGAATGGTGACTTGCACTCTAACTAAATGAGCTATCTAGACTCGCAATAGCTTAAATGTAGTTTCTGGTTTAGGAAATCTAGTCTTTCTTACTTCAATAATGTAAGGAGCATCTTCTGTATCCTATGCAAAGCTGAAGAAGCCTAGAATTACCCTCGAGGTTACACGATCAATATTTCATTTGTACATTTCGTATGAGGAAAATTGGGTAAATGAGAGACGGTCATGACATTGTCACACCATAACCATTTCTTCTTCTTTGCAGAGAAGTGTCTGTGGAGGTATTTATTCTCGGACGTCGTACTGAATACAAATTATGGCTTCAGCAACAGTTTTTTTCTTTCTAACAAACAAACTGTTGAGGTCTTTCTGCTTCTCCCAATTTTTGCACATATATTGTTGATTCAAATCCCTGCATTATGAATACCTTATGTATAGAAAAGACAAGGATGTTACCGTACAACCAACAAGACACAGGAAAAATACAATTTATGTCTCAGTGAGTTATCAGATTCCCTGCATTTGCTGAATTCACGATGAGTAAAGAGAGTCCTGCTCCATTTTTGCCTTTTAAATTATTCGACATTACAGATCCAGTAGGAAGCATCCAGGGTTCAGTTCAGTTTTATTTTAAAAACTAAGCAAGTTAAATGTCCACTGATATTTTGGCTCAGGTTTCATTGTTGTAATTTGAAATCTTTGTTTTCATCTTACCCACAACTGTGGGCAAGGAAAGCAACGTAATATATATCACGTTTCTCGACCAATAATATTCACTCCCACAGACTAACTTCGTTAACCTTGTCTACTCCTTTTTCACCATAAGTATGCTTTTAGGATATCAGGCAGAACAACCGGTTAAAGTTCTCATCGGTAAAATGTACATGTCATCATTGTAACAGTTTTTCAGAATTTGAGTGCAAACTGTAAATGCATTTCTCAGAATGAATTTCACTAAACTTAGACAAAAATAAACTCAAATGTTTTGAAGAATGAAACTCAAAAAATAGGTCAAGTCAATGGCACATTTTTATCTCTACCCAATTAAACTTTCGCAAAAGGAAGTGTTCAAATTTATGCCTGAACAATTATATGTGGGAACATTCTTTGGAGAAATCACAAGTATTAAGATTATGTTGATGGAAATTGGTTGTGAAATGTCAGCATTTAGACCACCAGGTTAATAATTCTATTCCGTGCCCTCATTACCTAAATGGGACTACTCGATCATAATTTTCTTGTCGGTCCGTAAGAACTTGATAAAGATTCTCATCGGCACTTTCGTCTTGAGGGTCAACTTCGAAAAATGAAAGAAATTTATCCTTGAGGCATGTTTACAACGAGCGAAGGCGAAAGAGAAAGCGATTTTTTTGGTGTTTGTCACTTACACTTTGATCTTTTTGTATTGTACTTTCATCTTTTTCGCATTCGCTATCGCTTTTGCTTGGTGTGAATAACCCCTTGAGGGTATATTCAAACCGAGATAATGCTAAATCGACATCACTTCAAAAGGGTATGAAAACATTGTTACTTGGTCCAAATTTTCCGAAGTAAAATCGCTGTTGGGTTCGTTATCGCTCGATGTAACTATCCCGTAGGGCGGAAACAGAAACAACTGATGTCATTTCAACAAATAAATGTCAAATAGGTCGCGGACCTCTTGAACTAATGATGTGTACTTGTCACCTAATATTGACAAATTAATTATGTAGGATTATTTGAGATGGGTTTATTATAATCAGTTACAGGGTGTGGCAAAGGCATCTCACAGTTTAAAATATGAAGCCGAGTTCAAAATATATAATTAACATTGCTCATCTATGAACCGGCATCATCTCCAGTTACATCTAGAAAAAGATTGAGATAATATTACACTACTTTCTTTGTAAGATCTAAATAACAGATATATATAACGTGGAAATATTCTGCAACAATGCACATGTATTAATATATTAATATAATTCCATTGAACTGTATTATACCTTTTGTTTCACGAATCAAGCACAAATAGACGAACGTATTAATTGTGTATGAGAAGAGGAATAATGAGGATTATCTATTGAGAAATTGATATTTCTATTCAATTAAGTTATTAAACGTGCACTGAAAGCCCCTAACTGCAAATAAATCTTCGTCTTCAATCGAGTTTTTCCTGTTTGGATTTTTCATTGAATAAGCTAAATTCCCTGCTAAAATTGCACAAAACATAGCAAATATTTTCTCTTGTGATAAAAATGTCTTTTTCGCGTGGTGAGTTACAAAAAACTCTATACTATGAAAGAAAGGAATATTTTATGAAAATAAAATTGATAACATAGTTACTGAAGGTCCAAATAGGAAAAACTCAAATATAGCTGTTTTGTGATTCATCAAAACAGGCTTACTGAGAGTATCTTTTCAAAAATTATTCACAGAAATTTCTAACAAAGACATTGAAATGTGCTTTATCTGTGAAAGATCCGCCAGGTGAGTGCAACTGACAGTGAACCAGAGGTGTAGAGTTGGTTGGGAATTAAATTACATATCATTACTAGATAAAGTGAGGTCGTGTAGCCTCGGTATTATGTCAACCAGTGAGCGTCATCTTTTATTGAAGTTCTCCCGTGGACACCATGGTCATGCAAAAAGGTGTGTCTATTTGTTTATCCTACAGAGGTATTACCTATGAGAAAGGTAGTTGATAGGAATAGCTTGTAATGCACAGGGTAATAGCTAAGTTACAGGTATTGATTGACTAAATTTCCCTGACTATTTCATCTGCGACAGGTTTGTGCAGCTAAGACTACACACCTTGTGCGTGTAGACAAATGATTAGTCACAGCAAGATGAATAACTTAATAATACTCTTAATTAACCATATTCAGGATATTTTTATTATTATTTGAAACCAATAATCATTCATTGTAACTCCATCTTTTTATCGGAAACAGATTTTGATTAATATTTTTCTGTGCCTCCTGTAGGATTTCATTTACATTTTAAATCTACCCCCTACGTGCCTCAACTAAAGAAGAAGTGGATATTCGACACTTACATTGATCATTCTTCAAAAAAGCATTGGTCGTAAAAACCATCCAAAATTACATGACCTTAATTACTTATACACGGGGAAAACTTTGTATAAAATGACATGCAAACATTACATTTAATTTACCAACAACTGAGAGCCAAATTTTAACATTCACTGCAAAAAGAACATGGATAATTAATAAGGTGATCGCTTTAAGACCATGCCACAGGGAAGATGAAAGGAAAACGCTTATGAACTCTCTATGGAAATAAAACGTTGTTGATTAAAGAGAGGACCTGGTTAATGTGAACACGAACGAGGTACGTGCAGCGTCCTTTTCAGTCGAGTTTTTTTGCGATAAGAAATTTGCCAAATTTGGGAGATACGAAATGTAAATTTTAGCAATTATCATCACCTAAAGTTTGCAGATAAAGATCATTTAAGGTGATTAACTTTGGCGGAATTTACATAAATCTAATACCTGCAACCACAATGAGTGGAAGATCACTTGTGAATCTGTCAGATATGCCAAATCTGGTAGAATTGCGCAAATCAAAAAAAACTCGAAAGCTCTTGGAATTGAAGGCTTCAGTTTTTTACTGCCGTTTCATGCATGTGTTTCAGGTGATTCACTTCGTGTGCAATCAAATTAAATGAAGTTGATTTTCATGTAAAAAGTATATCTATTAATCGAGCTGATATAACATCGCACATAATCTTACACGAATTTCTTACATGCACTCATGAATCTCTTTTTTGAAAGTATTTTTCGTTGTTCTTCAGCAAAGTTAATGCTCAGGTATCATCTTCTTTGTGTTATTTATATTGCATCATCCATCATATTTTGACGGGGGAAAATTTACTTGGCAGGAACTGATGAACCTGGGTATGATCTATGTGACCCTGCACTCAAAATAGGAGCCCATCCATACTGATAATATCAATCTAGATTGACTTTTATTCCCTTCAAAAGAAGTGCGCGATCCATAACCACAAACTGACGGTTGTGTCACTATAAGGTGCGCGTTCTGCCTACCTCTTTGCGAGAGTAAAGAGTAGTGGCTGGTTTTGGGTAAGTGTGTTTATTCTCTACTCTGGCCCTATTAGCAGTGCGCTCTATATATACGGGTACCTATCGGCCTCCTATTGGCCAGCAAAGTACGGGTCTAGGGTATGGGCAGAGCCCTCCCTGTAGGTGCTTAGGCATGTGTCGTACCCTGCATCACAGTGTGGTTATGCAACGTTACCTGAGGAAAACAAACGGTTTGGGATCAAATCCTCATACATAATTTTAAGTCACAACATAAGTCAATTTGAGGCTATCTCGTTTTTCTTCAACTGTCTCTCTACAGCATAATTTGTTTCAGTTTAAACAGAAACTAAAAATCCAAATTACACACAGGTAAACTGTTCGATTGTTGCCATCCACAGTTTGATCAATTATAGAAGGGTTAAGTATATCCATATTTTAAATCAATTTTTAAAGCATCGGCTACTTAAACTTTGTCCAAACGACTTGCAAACGGTTGCTACAAGACTCTTTTCTCCCTTAACATGGGTATGAAAACCATTCTCCAAACAATTTCTTTCGTTTTCGCTCATTGTAAATACATCTTCATGTTTTACTATGCCACAACCATTCTTCAACACCATTCAGTATGTGTGACTTCTCTCACTTACGGGATGATGGACTATCTGAATCAATATTGTTTTACTGGGAGGTAAATGTCAGTCGGTTGACTGAAACCTTTTAGCTTCCACATCCTATCTGTCAGTTATGGTTATTGGTCTTCACACTTGGTCAAAGCCATATTTCCCCTACACGCGACATTTTATCAGATGTTTTGAAGAGGTTTTTTGAAGACAGGTTTAGCTGAAGGGAAATTAATTCAATGGAGTTTTTCCTAAATAGAACGGAACTTTCAATGAGTTCAGGAAATTCAGAGAATCAGACAAATCATGAAGCATGAATTGGTTTCATTTAAAGATTTTCTCTGTGTCCCTGGGGCATCGAGGTAGAGTGCTGGTTTCTTAAACAAGAGAAAGCAGGTTCAAACACAGCAATCCTCTATTTAAAATAATATGAAGTCGAATGAATTCAGTGAAAACATTTAGGAAAAACTCGACTGATACACTTATGTCGTTTAAAAGCTCATTAAACATCAATATCAATTTGAGATATTTCGCATAGACTGAAGAAATCTTAATGGGATTTTTTTAAATGTATAATTATTACATCATATTGAATTAACCGAAGTTTAAAAGAATTGCTTAACAAACCTTTTACGAACACGTTGCCCACAAGTCTAAATCTGTTAAGACCTAAGTACGGGAGAGAAGGTAAGTTCAACAATTCACTTGGGTCTACAAACTTTAGAAGCACTCGCCTTTCCCATCGTACCAAAGGTTCTCCCTCCGAGCAACCCCTATTGTATCCCGAACAACATGCATTTTTAATTCATTTCATATTGGTTGAGGCAGAAGCTCAGGCTCGTGAGTCTCGTAATTAGGTCCCGAATGAATGATAAAATGTAAAACATATTCATTTTACTCCAGAAACATCGTACTAGTCTTGGTACCCATGAGGATGGGTAATTAATGGAAGCTAAATAAGATTCGATGGTGATAGATAAGGCTACAGACCGAACTATTAAATGTCACATCTGATGCCTAAATTGTAAACCTTATTCAATTCAAAGCATGCCTATGAATTTCCACTAGCGGATCCAGCGGGGGGGGCCCGGGGGCCCGGGCCCCCTGACACCCAGATTTGGAGGCCCCAGTATACAGTTTAAGAGCTAAACTATGAATTTTAGGGCCCTAAATTTATATTTTTCCCA
>JBCAUG010556285.1:0-14672 GCA_038406175.1 Haplosyllis leylae | reverse complement strand
CTGAGCCGCAAAAGGCCTTCGTAGGTCCCCACCACGGGCCCAAAATTTCGGGGCAAAAACCATCAATCAACCACTAAAGTGACTCTAGAGAGCCACCAAAAATGACGTCGCAATGTCGACGTTCGCATGGTGGTTCGTGACGTCACTGATAAGCCAATCAGTTGATTGCTCATCACTCAATTATCATAAAATGAACAATCAATGGGCAGAAACAATGAGCAGTATTCTCATTTTAGTGAGAGATAGAAAGATAGTCAAGATTCAAAAACATCAAACTGGTTGGCCGAACTGAACATCAAATCCCTCCGCGTGATTTCTTGTGACAATTTCTTTTACTCCATCTGACAAGAGCTGTAGTGGGCAATGGGTGATTCCCGGCTGTGGAACAGAGATGTGGAGTGATTTATTTTCTGGCCAGGACGTAACTTGACAAAATCGAATTGACACACATTGGGAAAAGCTGTCATGTTAGCATCTATTGAATATGATTGGTTTACTATTGGGAACCGTATGGGACAGATAATAACATGATATTAGACAGTTTTCCCAATGTTTACAGATTTCTAAATCTGCTGTATGAATATTTTGAGGGACAATACATCAGTGAGGACAACATGGTATTCCCATTTATCCCAGCATGAGAGGACAGGGCGGCACAACACCTGTATTTGTCACCTGGAGATGACAGGGCACTTAGTCAAATCACATTACGAGTACGCGACTGGAATATGAGAAGCAAGCACTTGGAAAAGATAACAATCTACTAAATCCAGAAGTTGCAGTGGCGGATTCAGGATTCCCCAGAGGGAGAAGCCAACCCTAAGGGGGACGCCAACCTACTATTTGACCAAGTTTTCCCAGAAACTACACAGCATTTTTGGCCCAGGGAGGGGGAGGGACGCATCCCTTGTACCCACCCCGATTCGCTACTGAGTCGCTTATTGTTTAGTTGATGTGTATTTATTTTCAAATCGGTGCGTTGCTTCGCTCTGATTACAAACAAATACTTTCCAATATCCATCTACATCACGTAGAGAGGTTCGGTGACATTGATCTATTTTCTGACCTCTTCCCCTGCTGCCCCTGGTAGATTGCACTATATTGAGTATTTTGTCTGGGTCACATTAACCGGCTTATTGTGCTGGTCACGCGCGGCTGTCATTCATCACACACAGCTCACTAACCTACACTGTTGTTGTTGTTATCCTCACCAGGAGGATGTTCCAAAGTTGAAGTAATGAATTGTCCCCATATTGCTTCCGTACCAAAGCAGGCAAACATATTTCATTGGTGGCTACAGGTGCTGGGACTTCACAGGATGGTAAGGAAAAACAAATCTTTTCAAGAAAGTTTGTCCAAAACAGCAGCTGTTGCTTGGCGATAGAGACGAAAAACGTAGTTTTTAGGAGATGGAGAATCAAGCGGAAGCGGACAGAGATCAGGTCCTCGAGCACCAGTGTAACTAAATCACGGATCTAATGTAGATATGGCCGAATCGACTAATTTAATTCATTTCCCTCATGCTTTTGAAAACTTTTAAGGGTCTCGTCTATTCAAAATCACCAGTAATTAAACTGGTGAATCATGAATAGACGACCCTTAAAAGTTTTTAAACGAGTTAAAGGTCACGGCCTTTAACTATTAATTAAAATACCTTCATGAAGTTCTGTTTGTATGTCGTGCAGTCCAGGTAAGACAGCCTCGCATTAGCATTACGAGGCAATACCGACCACGGCCACCCCACTCCCATCCTTATCCTAACCGGGAGGGGTGGGAGTATGGGGGCGGAATAGGGTAGGGTCACTTGGTTATAGTAACCACCTGCCCTCTCCCATGTCCCTTTCATTCCCTCCCCAGACCAGACCTAGACCTGCCTGTGGGAAGGAGGGAAGGGGTAGGGTCACTTGGTAAAATATTCTTTTTAGATTTACTGGTCATAGTGCTGTTATGTACTTATAATTTCGACAATATGTTTGAAGTGCATCAATGTCTGTCATTCTGCCGACGTGGGAGGCGGATCCATTCTCATTGTGCGCACCTCTCACTCCTGTTGCATTCACGGGCTGCTAAATGAAAGGCTTTCTTGTTTTTCACGTTTTCGATTATTTCCATTAATGAATGTGTCGGAGTATCGTTGCGAAGACTTGGAGTTTGCATCTGAAATTTACGCTCATCCGAGTTGAATTGGTTGGTTTAATGTCCACTCAACCACTGGCCAGCACCCTTCCCGCCCACAGGGAGATTAGAAAAAGAAGAATTCTCCGTCAAGTCTCAATCCTATGATGAACATGAACGGTTTGAACGGTTATTTATCCCAAATATATGGATCAGCCAAACTTTTGTACCAAAAACAACAATAATCCGCCATCATCAAACTACAAGGAATGACTTGTAACATGTCAAAAGTGATTTAATACGGATTCTTGTGATCACGGATTAAGTACGTACCATAAGTACGGCCATCTTACGGATCCGTGAATCTCTACCAGTGCGCACAAGTGGCAAATAGGTTCAGCCCGCGGTCACTAACTCCATGTCTTCTATCCAATAAATCACTAATTACTTCATAATTAATGAAACGAAATTTGGTCATTAAGAGGTTTAGAAGATCAGGGTCAAATGGCCATCAGATCCCGGGGTGACGTCTTCATTAGAGCTCAAGTGTGTGTCTTCTGTTTATTAATGAGGAAAGTGATAGTTCCTTATAGCACGAGAAGTGAGTCCTTTCCCGTGGGTGTCCTTGTTTAGAATCTTCAGAATGTTTTTGTGCGTGGAAGCCACGAAAGCTGGGGCAATCCAGCCTTTTCAGAATGTGTTCACTGAATTCCCGTAATTTCAGTAAATCTCATTACTGTTTTTGGTAGAATTAACTGATTTCAGTACTAATTTCAACCAATTTCAGTACATCTTAACAAATCTAGGCCATATCATTATTATGCAGCAACCCAAAAGAATTTCTAACTTTAAATTGAAATCATTCACTTGAACTTTACTGGTGTACTGACCAATTTCAGTTGAAAAAAAATTACAAGAAATTACAGTAATTGCACAAATCCTATTTTTAAAAAGCTCGAATGACAAATAAACGATTGAAATTAATGAACATAAGCACATCCTGTACCATGACTTGCTGACCATTTAAGAAATCCTTACTAGATCCATATTTTATTAAACATTTTTTAATTATAAACACTGGTAAAATCTGAAGGGTAACTTCAGATGTTTTTACAGATTGGGTACGCTTAACTCGAACACGGTTAATTCGAACTTCCACTAAATTGAAATTTTTCGCCAAATCTTTGCTGCAATCTTATAATTTAATGCTTAAAATGCGTGGTCAATTCATACACAGTTAATTCAAAGTTCCACTAATTCAAAGTGATTTTAACTCTTGTCTGATTCAAAGTACCTCTAATTCAAAGTTTTAATTCAAATTATGTTGTAATTCAAAGTATTATTTTCTTATCCAAACTTTAAAATCAAATCTTCACCTTATCCAAAGACTTTGAATTGGTCAGAGTCTGAGTTTATTTCAAAGAGTTAACTAGAAGGAAGCCACAAAATACTAAATCAAAGTAATTTCTAATTAAAAGTTTTAAACCAAAGTAATTTCTAATTCAAAGTTTTCAACCAAAGTAATTTTCAATTCAAAGTTTTCAACCAAAGTAATTTCTAATTCAAAGTTTTAAACCAAAGTAATTTCTGAATTCAAAATTCCATTCTTACTTTGAATTACAGATCATAGTTTAATTCAAATTTCTACTTAGTGCAAACTTTCAGTACCTTGTCGTGCTAACATGGTAAGAGGCTAACACTGTTGATTTTAAAAACTGGATGCGAGACACAGGGCGGAAGGATGATCGGGAACCTGGTGTGTCTGTTTTCCAAGCCACCAGACATGGAGATAATTAGCTCCTTAATTACCAGTTACGTCGCAAAATGTTACCAATGAATTAATTCCACAGGGAAATACTTGTAGATCCCGACTAAGTTGCATATTTTGCTACATTACACCAAATAATAGGAGATAATTCGTCCTTATCTTTTGTACGGAAATGGGATTATTTCGCATTAAATTAAATGATACCCGACCTTGGTTACTCGGTCAGTACCATCAACAAAGGTTTCGATGACAGATCAATCAGATAAGACTTTAGAATTGATCATCACCGGACGAGTCACATATTTTTCTGTTTCATAAGTTTTCTTTTCATTTGCGCAGATCTCACTTCAGATAGTCTTGTGAGTTAAATGATTTTAATGAATACATAGCCCAATAAGATTGCAAAATTACACTTGAAATCACACGACACTATCGAGATCACATGTGCTCCACAAACCTTTTGTCAGTCGATGAGAAAACTAGCTCATCTTTGTGCCTCACCTTTTTGACTTTCCGCCAAAAACACATAAACTGACTATTGTGTTATTCTTCAGGTACATATCTTGGAATGACTTTCTAGATCAAGACATTGCCATTTTACATTTTCTCTTTCAACGAAAAGGCCACCCGCCACTTTGTTCACAGAAGGCAGAGAGGTGTCAATATATTTAGTAAATGCAATCTTAAGTAATTTTTAGATTTGTGCTGATGTATTTCGCCATCCGGGGAATGATCTTTATTGATCTGGAGATAGATCGATTCAAGTGATGTGATACTATTCTCTCGTCATAGCCCGCTAAAAGTGCCAATTTTGTCCATCCTTACTGATTTCACACTGAAAGTAATTCTGAAGATTTAGATTTAGCTCACACAATATAAGAAACAAGTTTATTCAAAACATTTTCATTTCTAGGTTCTTCCTACATTGTATCTTCTTATCTTTAGTGTTTGGCATTCCTCTTAAACATAATTAGTATCTAAATATTCAGTTGGATAGAAATATTAATTCTCATCCGATTTTAGGTTTTTAAATGTTGTCCTAAGAAATCAGGAATAAAAGAAAGAAAAATGGCAATGTAGTCAGATCCTTATTTTGAATCAGACCCTGTGTGAGCTGTTTCATAGAACATGTGTACATATATATTATATCATGAAAATCAATTCCTCCAAGTGCATAAAGCCTAAATAAACTTACACAGTACATCATTTGGTTTAGTTACTGACCAGTGATCTGGACCCAGGTTACCACACAAGTTCCTGCTGACTACTTGTGGCACAGGAACAGCCTAGTGGTTACTATCTGATAGCTAACTGAAGGAGCATTGGTGTTTTTATAAAATGGAGCAGAACTTTCATTGAATTCGGTGAATTCAACAAATTCAGGGAATCTGATAAATCAGTGAAGCCTGAATTTTGGCCAATTTAAAGATCCTCTCTTTTACCTGTGTCTTCCTGGATCTGAGGTAGAATGTTCATGAAGATCTAGCAGATTTACATACAGTTATCTTTTTGCCATTTTTTATAGATTCTGCAAATTCCACAGAATTAATTTAGGAAAAACTCTGTTGTCTTTGTGTCACCAACGTTGGAGTGATGCACACTGCATTCCCAGTAGACTGAGTCGCCAGTGTGATAAAGTCACTTACTAATCCCACAAGCAACAGCACTTTACACGGTCTTATAAGGAGTAACAGTGATAACCCCCTGAAGAGACTGGACTGAGCCCCTTCCTGTTAATATCGAAAACAGGTGGTAACAAAGAAAGCACACTTATCTTGCCTGCCAAATAACCAAATATGCAAAAAAAAACTGGAAGACAAATCACAAATAGCGAGGAACCGTTTGTTGAAACTTTTGAACAGCACATTAGGAGAAAATTGATAATTAACCAACAAATCATTGGTCTGCCGCTCTACAACTCGATTCACTAAATCTACAAGGGTGTGAAACAGGCGATTCAATTGGCCTTTTTGCGTGGGATTCCAATGTCATAATTCAAAAGAAATCTCCTAATGTTGATAGAATTTCTTCAACGTACCATCGCACTTGTCCTATCCTGACTAAGAAAATCTGATTTTATGGGTAATTTGGATTCTGCACACAGTATTTAGTGCAACCTCTGACTCCTGAGGTGGGGATCCTCACAAATTCAATTTGGTTAGTTTGATGTTTTGCTGTGAAGAATCTGATGGAGTTTGGGAAATGGTGAATACACTCAAGTACAGAGCTCATATACGGCAGTTGTGTTGGTGTTCTGGAACGACAAATTGTTCCAAATTGTGTCATTTCAATTCAGAAATTCGTTTGAAAGCCTTAATATTAGTGTGTGGGAGGCGCTTTGGGATATGAATAAATTTATTCAAATTCACTTTCTAACGAGACATTTTACAGAATTTGTTCTTTAAAAGAAATGTCTGAAAAAATAAAAATTGTAGGCAGGAAAAACGTAAGATGCCTGGTCTTGGCGCACCAGACGGTGAACTGTGCCCAACAAGGTTCAAATCAGGGGAGTCTCTGTTCTCTGAGTGATTGAGTAAAATATTAGGTTATGAAAAAAGTTTCACCAGGTGGCTCGTTCGCTCCCTTCGCTCCCTGGGGGCAAAGGGGAGCGAAGCATATTGTATACTAGGTTTTATGTGGCACCTGTGGCAATAAAAAGTTTGATTACAACATATAGTGGTTAGGTGTCCCCACCACCTGCAAATAGAACCATCATCCCATGTATAGTCACTGAGCCGCAAAAAACCTTTGTAGGTCCCCACCACGGGCCCAAAATTTCGGGGCAAAAACCATCAATCTACCACTAAGGTGACTCTAGCGAGCCACCAAAAAGTGTAGCACTCGGTTGATCATAATCGTATGTTTGTTGTGTTTTCCAGCACTTGCGACAGATGCAGAACTTGAACACGTTGATGGCGGTGGTGGGAGGACTGACTCACAGCGCCCTCGCGCGGCTCAGTAAAACGAACGCCTGCATCCCACAGGATGTGCAGATGGTAAGCAAAACCAAAGTCCAATACATTCCGCATCCCTTTTCCCTGAATCACCAATGCGGATCTCGAAAGCATTGTTTTTCTTGTAATAGGAAAATCCTATTAGTTTCATTCATTACAACAATAGTATCAGCTGATTGTTCTGAATGAGGCACTGCTGAAAGGGAAATCAGCATCGCACGCTTAGCCCTAAACTTGAGTATAGAGTAGTGAAAACCTGCAGTATATTTTTAAAGTGAAAATATCAAAGCTGAAATAAAAATTAATTTCGGTTATAACAATTCCACTGAACATTTTGAACTGAAATTAGCTTTAAATTTAATTTCAGATATTGATGGACTACACCGACTTGTTATCGTCCAGTAATAACTTCAGCACCTACAGGAAAACCCTGCTGCAGTGTAAGGGATTCAGGATCCCCATACTGTAAGTACACTTCTTTGTTATCCCGCAGTCAACCACAAAAAGAGTTTTATTTTTGAGATCTAACCTATCCTATGTCTGAGAAGTGTGTTAAGTTGTTCCCAAGTTGTATGCGGTACAATGGTATTTTACCACTAGGTTATACTAGGAAATTTCCGAGATTACCTGAGGTCTCCCTTGTGGAATTTCGAGTCATTCCTAGGTCATGCTTGGAATATAGTATGGTTTAACATAGGTTACCTTCGGAAAATGATTTTATTTTCCGAGGTTGACCTCGGAGAGTATTTAAACAGAAACAGATCAGAAACAGAAATAGAAACAGACGGTTTTCGCACACTTTGTCTGACCATTCGGGAATAACTAGTAAGTACAGTAAAATTGGAACCTCTGATTGACGATCACTATGTTGTGCGGTCGCCTTTCTTCTAACGGCTTCACCACATCTTTACGATGAATAATTAACCTTGACACGGGGGTTGTACTTCCGCATGGCGAAAATTTCTCAATTTCCCAGTTGTTGTTTTTTTTAACTTGACAAAAGAAAAAAGTCCTCCTGCGTAACCACAAGAGGCTTACCGCCCACGACCTAGCCTGTCCTCTGTCAGGGAAGGGGCGTACCCCCTATCCTGTCCGGGGGGAGTACCCCTTGTCCTGTTCGGGGTTACCCTCCCACTACAGGCCTGACTGGGGTAACCTCCCAGCTAAGGCCTGACCGGGGTACCCCAATAGAAAGGACCAGGGACCAGAGACTATGGGGTACACCTGCCCCCTCCCAGTGGACAGAGAAACAAACTGAAAATATTGCCTTCCCTCGTACTTTGTACGCGGCGGTAATGATCTGTTGGTGCCCCTAATAGGGAACTATTGATCCTCTTCCTGGACCACCATTAATTCCTTGAGAACAGAAGGGAAAATATACAAGTGATCATTCTTGGCTATGGTTTCAGAGGGGTTCAACTGAAGGACTTGGTTCTCCTACACTAAGGTATTACCTGATCATCCTTTGTTATGGTTTCAGAGGGGCTCATATGAATGACCTGGGACTCCTGTACTAGGGTATTACATGATCATCCTTTCTTATGGTTTCAGAGGGGTTCATCTGAAGGACCTGGTCCTGCTGCACACGGCTCTTCCCGACAAGATGGATGGAAACATCATCAACTTCCGCAAGATGGCGCAGCTTTCAATCATCTTCTCGGAGCTGATGAAGGTTCAGACATCCTCACTTCCGGTCGAACCCAACATGGACATGGCCAGCATGATCAGGGTGAGTACAGGGGTTACAATATGGCCAAGGTGAGCAGAGGCTACAACATCTGTCATATTTGGTAGTGTTAAACAATACCAAAGCTGTCCGGCAGGGTGATAGATCTACATGATAGATTGGAATGATAAAGTGGTGAGTCTTTACATTGCTCGGTACGTTACGTGCAGGGACTAGGAGTAAGGGGGAACGATGGTAGGGAGGGTGGGGTAGACCGTCTTCTGCTGGTCCATGTGTAATTCACGGAAGTGAAGATCATTAAAAGTCCGTTGTTTTGATCTGTGCGTTGTGAATTTGTACTGGTGCAGGAAGGTACACAGTCAATGCTAAAGTCTGTAAAGTTAGACGGCTGAACCTCCTGGTAAATTCGCTACATGGGAGCTTCTAATACAGCCAGGACACTTTCGTGATATTATGCCTTGGGTCCAACTTGTTATTGCTTTGTTGTTATGTCCTTACCACAATTCCAATTTGGCGTAGCTTAGTGGTCGGATGGAATTTACAGCATTGCTCCCAGGGGGATGAATATCTCTGAATTTATGATATCAAGATTTGTAGTAGTGCTTCATCCCCCGCACCCCACCCCACCCCCGACCGCCCAATCGAAAAGTTGAATAAGATATCGTGGAAGACTTCAGACTTGCTGTTTTTATTTTTTAATTTTCAAAATGAAAGTAAGATAATCAGCATATTTAATATTTGCGCAACTGGTTTTTGAACACTTTGGTATTTGGATGAAATATGTTTTTTCGTGGTAAATATGTGTGGATCAAATGTCAGGAGTTGTTGAGGCAACAATTACAAAAAGAGAAAGAAAGAGGAGGGTGGAACATTGCTATCAGTTCCTGTGTCGTTTAGACCATTTACACCGCGCGAAAGAGATGTCCATTTCAGATGAGAAATTTATTGAACTGTTCACATTGATCAGCGGCAACGAAAGAAAATTTTCGTTTTCACTTTTGCGTTCGGTTGGTGCCAATGTAAGGTAAAGGTATGTTCACACGTAATGAAACTCAGCCGAAATTTAGCGGTCCGATATTAGTTTGCATTGCTCGATAGAATGGTTAAATGGATCCATCATCCACAGCGCCAGAAAAACGGACAGAATTGGTTAAGGCTCGTTCACACTATGCGGTTTTTTTTTCTGATTGCGACTGGGATTCCCCTAATCGCAAGAAATAGGTTACACAGAACT
This sequence comes from Haplosyllis leylae, assembly GCA_038406175.1. NCBI lineage: Eukaryota > Metazoa > Annelida > Polychaeta > Phyllodocida > Syllidae > Haplosyllis > Haplosyllis leylae. The sequence goes on along the minus strand of JBCAUG010556285.1, from coordinate 4,914 downwards.
CAACGGAAGTGTTCACACTATGCGACTGCGACAACATCAGTAGCTCCCATACACCCCGTTGCAAGTAAAATCAAATTGCAGTCGCAAATCGTACAGTGTGAACGAGCCCTTATTTATTACAATAAAATTTCCGTGAAGATTTCGTTGTTGTAAATTTCTTTATGTGTGTACAGACCGTAACCTGTGTTATAACCGCGATATTAATTGAACACGAAGCAATAAAAACAGCTGAACATCTTGAACATGATTAACAGGTCGTGTTCGTTATCGTTTATTGACAATAACAACCAATACACAACCTGTTGCCATGACAATCGTCGTGATTGACACCTACGTGGAAACGAAGCCGGATCTTCAGCGATTAAGTAAATCTGAAAATCACGATCCATCACGGGAAAGAAATGGAAAAAGAGCTGTCACATGATCACACTGTCGATAGTTCAGAAAATTCTGACAGATCCGTTAGCTTTCATGTCAGGGTGTTGGGACTGAGTGAAATATGTTCTGAGACCAAGGGCATTCTACTAGTACTGGAAAACTTAGAAACAGCAAATTCTTAAGTTATAGGTTGGGGGGTCGGTGTGTTCCGTCTTTTCATCCATGCAGGGTGAGCACCGCGCAATTAGTTTTGGAACCAATCGAGTTTTTCTTGTGAAGACGCATTCTGTAGAATTCTATAGAATGTGAAAAATCACTGAAGAATGAATTAGGATCCATTTAAATGTTCTCTGTGTTACCCGTGTTTCTGTGGCACTCTGCTAGCACCTCTGACTCTTAAGCAAGAGGTAGTGGGTTCAAATACCACTTTTTGCACATTTTTATTTTAAATTCTGTAGAATTCTACAGAATCTCATAAAAAAACTCGAATGGCGCTCTTTTTGCGCGGTTGTTTTTGAAGAAAGACAATTTAAAAGGAGGGGACAAACACTTTAGCCTTAAATACTTCAGTGCTGTCCAAGTAGGTTCACCAATATAGCGTTTTTTGTCCCAGAAAAACAACATATGCCAAAGATTGTTAACTGTAATTTAATCATAATGAGGAAGTCCACCTGCGTGAACGCAAGAGGCATACCGACCGCTGAGTAGCAAATGCTCGCTCTGCTGTTCTGTCCAGGGGGTACCCCAGTCCTGTCCTAGATGGGGGCAGAAGGGTAAGGGTGGGGGGCATGGGGGCAGGGGATACCCCAGTCCTGTCCTGGATGGGGGGTGGGGGTAGACCAGTCCAGTCCTGTCCCCCTCCGGTGAATAGATAATCAAACTGGAAATATAACCTCCCGTCGTGTTCGTTTTGTCTTCCTTCGGTCCTTCCAGGCAATGATCCAACGAGAGTCAAGTAAACAAGGTGTTCATATAATAAGAGAGCAAACTAAACTTTAAGTAGAGCCAAGAAAACTTTATAATATAAATGTGATTATAAACAAAGAATCACGTGGCAGACGTGTCATATCGCCTGGTTATTAACCTGGTTGTCTCGCCCGAAGCTTGATCCTTTTGCACTTCAGTCTTTATTCGTGTTTTTCCTATTTTGGTTTTGAAATTAGGTGAATTCATCTAATTAGGTGAATTAGATAAGTGCTTCCTGGATACTGGAATCTATTATCTATGAGTAGTAATTTGTCCACACATAATGTATTTTGCTATCCATGGATAGCGCAAATTCATTTTAAACTATCCATGGACAGTCTATGTATAATGCTACATTATCCACAAATAGTGAACTGCTCCATGGATAATGCAAATGAAGAGTTCACCTATCTATGAATAATCAATTCTAGTATCCATGTGCACTTAGATGAATTAGTCTAATTCATCTGATTCAGCAAGATCCAAAACCAAAATAGGAAAAATACGATTGGCAAAGTAGACAGACTCTACGACTTTACTACGTCTCAAATAAACACCTGGCAATATCGTTGTCCATTTAAATCCTTTTAACAGCCCAAGATTACATCGCTTATAATTGGTTTATACTTTAAATGAGATATCGTGAGCAAAAGCCTCCAGAATCTAATAACTTATTGAAACTTTCCCAAACTGTTCTGTAATTATTGATGAAAACTTTATCCCAGGTGTTTTTCGTTTCCTGATAATTATCATCACAAAATTATTTAAACGGAAGAAAATTATTTCATGATAGTTATCTTTATGTGAGTTTCAATTGGGTACATAGTTAATTGCATTGTAATTGCCACCGCAAATTTTATCCCAGGCACATCATCCACTGGATTGTAATTATGAAAATTTACTGCAAGTCGTTTAACTGTTTCGGAGAGATTTATTTTGGATCGTTTTTTTTTTGAAAACTTCCAGGATTCACCACTGAGTGCAAAATGCCGATCACCGCTCTCCCCCTTTCCCTCGAATTATGTTATGAAAAGCAATTGGTCTAAAAAATCACCGCGCTGATGGCGACAAACTTATAAGGTAGGTGTGGCACAGAGAGATGATCCAGAGTACCCGGACTAAAACCTGACTGCATGCCGGTACCAGATCAGATCATACAACAACGATCAGTTTCCGGTCTGTATGACGGATTTATGACGTCATTATTATTATTAGGTGCTGTTTTGGCGTAGCAGAAATCTACAAGCAAAATAAAAATTACCTTGTTAGCCTTTTTTCACATCAATTACCTGCCCTAGGATACCAAACACACACCTGCCCGCGATCCAATAACCCACACAATACCCGCATTGTGCGCTTACACGCCTCACAACAGCTGGACTACACAGATTACATCGTTAAATATTAATATGTAAGATAGCGTGTCAGAGAGCTAAAGTAAATATTTGAATTAAATGATTGAAAATAAATTGATGTAGTTCAGTCGGAGGTAGACACAATGTGAAAATATGACACACGTTTCGAAACCAGAAACAAGTAGAGCAAATTGAATTCATCATAATGTGTCATAATATTCCAAGATAAATAGTGATCGAACTTGTTGAACTTATATGTCTGTTAAAAAAGTTCAACAAAAAAATGGTTGAAAATCCCAAAGAAATAGAGCAAAATAAGAGTGATTCAATATCTGTTCAACTGAATTGTAATTTAATTCTGTGGATTAGAAGTAGGACAGAAGTATTCGAGTTTTCCCTAAAATAGATCATTCTGCCAGAATTGTATTGGTTCAATGTACTATTGGATCAGTTGTTGAATTACAGATTTACCAAACATTTGGCAAAGATTTCACAAGGCTTTGGTAAAATGATATTGAAAACATGATAAATGTTTATCAAAATAATATTGAAAGTCCTCGACATCTTGGGACAGTGAGCCTTTGGCAGTTTTTTGAAAATTAGGCCTACTTCAACCTGCAGTTATTGGTTAGAATTTGTTTACACAGAATGCTGCCATGACGTCATTTTGCACGTGCCACCAATTGGGTCAACGACACAACGTCATTTTTGAATTTTTTGAAAGTTTTACTTTGTGTCAAGTTAATTTGACGGTGCCAGACATTGAAACGTACAAATTATAATTACCCAAACTGGACAAAATAAATCAAACGACAATTACGGAAAACTCAATTGGAATGCTAAATTAGAGCTGACAAATTTTAGCAAAAGTTTGTAAATTCAAGAAGTACTTGAAGTGGTTTATTAAAAGCTACCAAAAGCGAAAGCAATACTGCTGTTTGATGTTTATCATATTTTTTTGATATTTTGCACTTTCGTTCTGCTCGGTGTGAATGGTCCCTGAAGCGGTATGATTCACGTTCGTTACTAGGCTCTGTTCATACTGACGTAATATTTCATCCTATGAAATACGTATTAATCAAATTGAAACATATTCATAGGAAAGTCCATAGAGACAGTTGAAATGCATGTAAGGAAGCCAGTTTTTTTATTTTCGTACACAAAATCACAAAGCGCAAAAACGCAAGGTTACTTCCGGTACGAATAGATCAAAATAGTCAAGGTCCGTTCACCCTGTGCGTTTTTTTTTTTTTTGGTAATTGCGACTGCGATTCCTCTTATCGCAAGTAATGCGTTATACAGGACTCAATGGAAGTGTTCACACTGTGCGACTGCAACAAACTGACTAGCTCCTTTGCAACCCCCTTGTAAGCAAAATCAAATCACAGTCGCACATTACTAGCTATTTTGGGGTGCGCGGTAATAGGGGAAAGTCAGGGTGACGAGCGTCCCCTTATGTCAAAATCCAGCTGTTGTTGCCATATAAGGTCAGGCTAGGAGAGGTGTGTCTGGAATAAAGAATTTCTATTGGATGCAATCTATTTGTTTACCCGGCAAAGGCACTATCTAGCAAAGCAGGAAAAGCATATAAAAAGCCAGTAATGAATCGCACAGTATGAACGGGCCTTCACGGGGAATATAATTTGAGACGGCGAATGAGTGAGGAGAGCTATCAGAACTTGATCTATGAGAAGAGAAATTTCATGCTCGTAGATGAAGCTAACTGGAATTGTGTACTGGGAATTTTCTTTAACCAGTAACTAGTTTATGAATGCATGTAGAGTTTTCACAAACTCTCCGCAATGCAAGAATGCCAACATTGCCAACTTCATTTTAGCTCTGCCAATAAAAATCAGCTGGTCCAATCAAGTGTTTAGCCTTGAAATGTAATACTCATGCACCCCCTGATTCTTAATTTCACATTTACTAACATCAGGTGATACAAAGAAAGAGGAAAGCTTCAAATAAATGGGAATACAAAGTTGGCAATAAATGCCAACACTGCCAACTTTGTGTGCTTGTGAAAAACTCGAGTGTGTTGTTTATTTTACCCTTGGTTTCTGTTCTGTTTTTTTTTTCAAGGCGCGCATGCACATGAGAATGAACTGTGAACCACGAATCATTGAAATTTCATCTCTTTATTACCGACCGCGTACGTAGTACGGAGGGAGGTTATAATTTCACTCGTGTCTGTCTGTTAACAGGGGGGGGGTAC
>JBCAUG010556174.1:0-14672 GCA_038406175.1 Haplosyllis leylae | reverse complement strand
TGACTTTTTGACATTTGACATCTTTTTGACACATTCAACTTAAACCACCTCAGCCCGTCACAGGGCTATTTTTCCAGACTTGGAAAACATGGAATTTTGCTGTAACACAAAGAAATATTTTGAAACACAGAGAAAATATTTTGACTGTATTTATTAATGCAAGAGGCATCTTTCTCTTAATATATTTGCAAAATGTTTAGACTTGCTTCACCAGGCAGAAATATGTAGTTTTAAATATGTGCACCCAAGAAAGAGTAACATTTTTTCAAATATTTCAAGAGAAAGTAGGAGAATTTATTTTTATCTATGAAGTGCAGTTTAATAGGGCTAGGTGGTCCTACTCATGGAATTGTTACCAAAACTGCACACAACTCCACTAGGGGCTTATGAGGGTCCAGGAGCTGGCAGGATTCAAGGGGGTAGGGGTCTAATGGCTTTTGTGTGATAATGACCCTATCTGTATGTTATAATTGTATGAAATTAAAGATGAAAATGTAACTTTTGAAATACTTAACTATTCTGATGTGCCTTGTAATTTATACTGGATCCAGCTTATGAGTTTGGTTACTATGAGCACCTGCCTACAAGTAGATTTCTTTGGAGTGGGATCCAGTGTAATTTATTAATTTACAGTTTCACACAAACACTTTTTAATAGATCTAGTCCAATTGGTAGATAGGTTGCCAATATGTTGGCTGCCTTATTTTGCAGTTTGAGATACTGCATCTTCTAGCTCCTGACCTTGCAAAGCTCCTGACCTTACAAAATAGTTATAACATGACTCTTCTTCCATCTACTTAAGACTTTAGCATGTGTGTTTCTATATATGATAAAGACTGTAATTACAGGCTTGGAAAATCCTTTATTAATCAAAACCAACTGTTAAGTTTCATGTAAAAACATAGGGAAAAATTTGTAAGACAGGGGAAACTCAGGGAATACAAAGGGAATTTTATCTTGGCTACAATGTGGTCACCCTTGGTATTGTTAATGAAAATACATTTTCTTGGTGATGCTTTGACCAGATCAAGTCATGTGCATCTTGAATGGCAGCCATTGGCAGAATTCACAAATGTGTCTGCCATAACGTACAGAGTCAAAATAGAGAATTGCAACAAAAACTAAACAATACTAAGTTTGGGTCAGTCTTCAACTGCAACATGTTGTCAGCCTTACTGGATGGTAAGCATGACCAAACACAATAGAAATGACTACTATGGCTCTACCATTTGTGATTTTTGGTTATGATTTAAGATGGTTGATAACATGATAGCTGATCAAAGATGTCATAAAAGGTTCCATCCTCCCAAACTAGAATGTCAAGTTTTCCATGTTTTCTGAGTTTTTCCAATTTCAGTTAAATTTGATCTGGGGTGGATTTCTTATCTTGCACAGGTTTATGGAATCACCAAAGTGGCATTCCTCACTCCTTTATATTTGTATATTGTCACTCTGACCTCGGTGTCTTGAGTAAGTTAAAGGGAAGTAATTTGCAGTATGACGGGAAACGACACATTGTTGTCTGTCACACTCAACCTGGCTCTGAGCCCATACCCCGGACAAGATCTTTTTCGTAGGTTTCAGAGTGTGTCGTTACTGCTAGACAGACTTTGCCTTTCCAACGTAATCTAGATCAGGGGCTTGCTTGCAAAATTTAGACACCAAGTGGTATATTCATATGGGATGGAACCGGGACAGGGAGTGGGAAATAATAGGTTGTATGAAACTATGTGGAAGCTTTCACATTTGACTGGTTCAGGCTTCTCAATCAGTAGTAATACAAGGGGTATAGTGGTAGTACTTCTCAATTGATGGTTTTGACAGTCCAGGCAAGATTGGTTATTGCTCTGTCTGGAGTGACACACTAAGTCTAGTAGGTTCTAACAGTCCTTGTTTATTTCAAGTATGACATGTTCCAAGTGCCTCTGTCCTTGCAACATGTAAATAGACACTCGGGGGTCTTGAGTCATACCTCAAGATGAGGTACTGTTATGCAGGGTCCTGGCTGGTACCAAGGCAACACTTAAAGATATTTTAGCCATAGAAGTATGGGCACTGATGCCTTTGGGGAGGTATCCTTACCCTGTGGAGAACTCTCATAGTGGAATGACCTTTCAGGTCTCTGCTGGCAATACTCAACACTTTTGGTTCCTTCTGAGAGCTCTCTGGTAAACTTAGGTCAGTGTGGAAATCAGGGGTCTTGGTTCCATCATATGGACACACTCTAGGCTGCCAAGTGATGACAGAAACAATCTCCTGATTTCCTCTACTTTCCCCACTGACTGGGAGACTGCATCTACTGCCTAGGTGAATGGTTATGGCAGACACACTAGTGGATGCCTTTAAGGACAGGAAGGATATTCCTCCATTCTTAGTCCCAAGTACCTATGTTAGGTATAGAAGGGCACACCCACTTGGATCAGATTCAGTAGAGCTCCATAGCATAGAACAAATTGGAAAGTCAGATAGAACTTAAGGTTCTCTCAGCTATTTATAGGATCCTTTCTGAGTTTAACAGTGCCGAATGCAATCAAGTCTTGAGTAGCTCTTAGGATACCATCTGGGGGCAACTTCTTAGTGATGGGACTCAGGCTCCTCCCTCCTGCTACTCAAATTGGTAGTTTTTGTTGTTAGCTTAAACACACTGGAGAACATAAGGCTGCACATATTTATAAGCTATTGACATTTCCCATTCTTTTATAATTTCTTTTAGAAAATACATCACTCTGCAGTAGGAGCTTTGTGCCCCACGTAACTTGGGGTTTTAGCCACTTTCACATTACACCAGCACCAGGACAGGGGCGAATCATCAATCGCCAATCGTTCTGGTCCTGGTCCCTGTTCCTGAATCGGTCCCAGTTCCGCTCAGTGGGAATTTACTGTAATAGCAGAATCAGAATCATCCTGCGGTGTGAGAAATTACGTGTTGTGTCACATATAAGGAGCAAAATTAAGCTACAGTTCATTGTATGTTGACAAAAGTCATACCTTTTATCCGTGTATTTATTTCCCTCTTTTAAAGAAGATAATATGTGGTGACTATTTGATCTTCCCATGGTTTCCATCTTTCAGAAGAGACTTAAAATATAAACCACTGTCATTATTTTTTGAAAATGTCAAAGTGGTTAATATGGATTAGCCTGTTAGATACTGACAAACATGTGGGTGGTTAATATGGATTAGCCTGTTAGATACTGACAAACATGTATGTCATAAAGTTTTAACAGCTTTGGATTTAAACCTTTGCAAAACTATTTAAAATAAGAGCAAGACCAGTGTGGTAGATCTCCCTGAAGGTAAATAGTTGTGTCCAGTATAGCTGCTTAAGGTATGCAGTAATATGCCCAAATACAGTTTCATAACTGAAAATTGGCTTTGGAATCATTAATGTAGAAAAATCATAAAGACTTCAGGCTTGCTTCAATAAACACTACAGAGCCACGATAGTCTGTAGGTCAGTGGCCAAATAATAAATGTAAAAATTGTTGATTTTCTAAATGCAATTCAAAGAACTCCGTTTTGCTGTGGGAAAGATTACCTTCTATTTTTTGTCATTTTCCCCGAAAATCAGTGACCTTGGTTTTCAACAACTGAATTTTTTACACAGTGGATTTATGGTTCCCAAAATACCCAGGGGTAAAATTTGTCCAAGCAACACCGATCCTTTCGAAAGGATTAATTTAGCTATCAACCAGCAGATCTTTATGATCTTCGTCAGCACTGGCGGATGTAATTTAATTTGGGGTGCTGATCTATTTTTATTAGCTATAATTGCAGCTTCACATATGTAATAAATGTGTAAGGTGTGTGTAGTTACTGTATAATTATATAGTATTCAAATCTTTCAGATTACAAAAACCATTAAAATGTAGTTGTGTTGGGCAAAGGGGGGGGGGTTCTCTATTGAAGTTAGGAAAACCGAGAGAGATGGAGCCAGTGAACTCGAAAATGTCAAGTTGGAGACCCCATGAGTTCAGTTATGGTGTTTTTGATTAACCTCTGTTTGTGTTTGAGTGGTCAGCTTCAGTTTGAGGCGGTTAAATTAATCTAGCTCGCAGCTGCCGATTCTGACCAGAAGTTTCCAGTAAATAAGCAGTTTTATTGGAGAGTTATGTGATGGCTCTTAAGCAATGTGCCGTAATGTACCTTGGATATCTTCATTGTTAAATGTGCTACATATATCTGCCCACTTTTTGTGCAATTACGCTTCAAAATAAAGGCATCAAGTTCCGGAAATTTCGGATCATAATGAAATGACAAAGTGATAAACTTAATAGCTAGCTGAGTAAAGCGAACAGTCCAAAGCGGCAACAGTCATTCCCTGGACGACAAAAATCACATTGCATATATTATACATCGGTAAAACTTGGTCCTAGGTCCAGTGCAGCCTTTACGATATCCATTTGATATCATTTGATAGTTGCATGCACAAGCGAACAAAACGCACAGAAAAATACGCTTTGGTGTAAATCTAGCAAATTACATTAGAAAAGGGCAGTCGTGCCTGGAAACATTTTTGGTATGAAAGTCCAGTTACATAACTGACAACATTAGCATCATAAAATATAAAGGCTGAGTGGAAATTGAAAGCCATGTTCATCTTTTTTTCATGATAGTGCTATTTTACTGTTAAATATTGTTCAGAATGATAGTGAATTATATTTAGCAGTCTTTTTGTCATCCTTATGCTATGTTTAATTAATAAATGTTTGCTTTCATATTAAATTCTCGTCAATATGTCCTGTGTTATCCGTGAATTGACTGTTCAGTGTCTTTCTTCATATGTTTTGATTATTCATAATCATTTGATCTCATAATTAATACACAAGGCAACACTGACTATCCTTGATGGCTGAAAGTTCATTTGGCATGAGCAGCAAGCAATTACAATATATGAATGAAATTCCAAATTTAAAAAGGAATCATTCGATAAAACTTTGATTTTCACTTTATTTTAAATTGAAAGCACGTAGGTCCAGCATGAAACACTTGCTGTCGCAAAACTCGGTTTGATTTTTATTCCGCATGTATTTTTTTTAAATCTTTCACGTGAACATTTCGGAAGACGATACTATCATGCTGATATAACTGCCATGATTTGTGAACTTACGGTCTTTTGTTATAAATGGTTTGTTTAATTTTTTTGGCATGTAATGTATGTACATCAGTACAATTGTCCTATGATCAATGCATGTAGTAAGTCAATTGATTTTTCCCAATTTGTTGTACTGGATAATTATGTTGTAAAGTATTGGTGATCTAATTTGCCAGATAATGAATATTTTGTAACCTTAAAAAGTTGTAATTTTACATGACAACAAAGTTCCTGATGCAATTTTGAATTTAAGTCAGCTATTGTTACTTCTGATATAAAGTTTTAATTTTTTAAAGAATTAAGGCGTCAAACTATCAAATCAAGAAAGAGACCAAAACAAAATTACTATGTGTTCATTCCAAGGGAAAAATCGCGGGTCCAAGTCTTTTAAATGATTTGCTTTTGCTTTTGCTCGATGTGAATGAATTTTCCAAGAATGCAAAAGGAAGGGCGACATTCTTTTATCATCGTCTTATGGCGCCTTCCCATTGACTGGGACAGAGTCTGACATCGAGACCATGAAGTAAATGGCTTGCATGAAACTGTACAGAAGCGTTCACACTGCCCGAGACTCAGCAGAATTTCAGAGAATTGGTATCGTTCTTTGAGTAGGACTCGGCCAGTGTGACTGAACCATTAGTGTTGATAAGTTCGAAAGGAAACCATCAAAAACACATATTCAAGAAAAGACGAAAGTTCACTGTACTGTGTACGTCGTACAATTCGTCGAAATTTCATTCCATTTCTCAAATTTACAGAACATCTGTTGCCGTAGAAATGAAAAGAACTGCGAAATAAAAACAAAACAAACAAAAATAAAGAAAACACAATTAAAACACAAAATTTCACTAAGTCGTCAGCATCGCAGTTCCAGTGTATTGAAAAGAAATTTCGACAGTTTGTAAAAGCTTTAAGAATAAAAGGTTTCCAGCGCCTCTGCCTTGTCTAGCAATTACTTAAAAGTGCACTGTTCTGGAAATTTCAATGTCAGCTATATTTTTTTCTTTGTTGATTTCAGCTTGATGCCGGAGAGGAAGTCATTTCGAGCGTACACATCAGTTCTCTACGTTGATCCGCGTATGAAAATTTACATCAACAGTAAAAAGGTAAACTTAACATGTTTATCAAATCATCAATATCAAACACAAGCTGTTCACCTCCAGCGCAGTGACACTGCACTTGAAATATGTAGCATAGTGTCAAGAAACAGTAATTCTGCTAACATTGCTCACTTGTTGGTGAGAGGTACCAGGAAATGCGTTTGGTTTTTGTTTTGCGAGATAGAAGTCTCTGTAACAGATCTGTTTGGACTTTCGTTCTCACATCTTTGCTCGATTCTTCTCAACAGATGTCCAAAACTATAAAAAAATAATTGTGGCCTGAATTACTGTTTTAACACAAACAAGAATTATCTATTATGGATATCTGGCATTGATAACTTACATTGATGTTCAACACTGATGTCCCAGATTGATGTCTAACATCGTGGTGTCGGTTGGTGTGAATAGGTCATAATTCTTGTCAACAAAACATTTTCTTGATCAGTTTTCTTCTCCGATTTTATGTAGGACTATTTTAAAAATCTCTTTCTTGAATCACTTGTTTACATTACCAACGATTTTATGTGATGGGGATATTGATTTATCCGAAGAAATTTTGACAATTTACAAGTAAGTTTAGCGGCACTGGTCTAAGGCACAGGCCTTGGAGCAGCGTACAACCGTTATATAGGGCCATTGATACAGTTTTTGACGTCTAAGGAACCATTCACACCTGCTGACACCACGTTCACTCCAACCGAAACCGATACAAACAACAATGCCGACATGCTCAGAAATAGATCGTCGTTACCGACGTCAGTGTCGGTCCCAATTACGATGTCGATTCGTGGTAAAAAGATTTAGAACTGATTATAAAAGTAATTGCCATGTGTAATGTCATGTTTAATTTCAATTGCGTTCTGTTAGGTACGGACTAAACGATTGGCCAACTGTCTGTATAAACCACGACTCTACCACTATTCATCGAACCGATTCAAAACACGATCCGAAGCAGAAGCCACAAAAGCTAAGGAGGAAGCAAAGGGAGCCGAAAACAGAGCAAGAGAAGCTGAGAGTAAAGCAAAGTGAGCAATAGTTTCTGCGTGTTTTAGAAAGAGACAAAAACGCAGTCAAAAGAATGTAGCTGTTTTGACCGTTCATTCTAACGCCATATCTCACATACTTAATTAAACAAGTTCAATATTTTCTTTCAGAAACTTGGAAAATAAACTTGGTGAAAAGGGTACAAGAGAGCAAAGGGTAAAGTACTTCATAATTTAATGAAATTGGACGACAACATCGCTTGATATTTTTTTTACCTTATGCCAGGTTGTGCAAAAACGTTTGCCTTTTGATTTCAGGCTGAGTTACGGAAAGCGCAAACAAACGCACTGGAGATGAGACGAGACGCTACTCTGAAAAAGGAAATGGCGGAGCGCAAAATGAAGTCAGTTGATTAAAGCTTCCTAATGTGTATTTTTTTACCTTCACGTACTGAGAACATAATGATAAAATGTGTGAACTCCAAGCAATGGCCTCTAATTGTGTTTGCTGTAAGTATAGAACAATCATTAGTGAATTAAATACGTTTAAATATGTTTCAGGTCACTAAGAGAACCAAAGTCCTTAAAATTTATCTTTGGCATGAATTTGGAAAACCGCAATCAAGATGGAATGTTCGTGTACAACTGTTCCCGACTCATAAAGATGTACCAAAGAGTTGGGCCGCAGTCTGATGGAGGAGTGTAGGTGTCAATTTCTAATAAGTTAAATGAATGACCCACGTCTTTTATGAGAGCTCAGCTTTGAAAAAAGCTTTCTACGCAAGAGACCACCAAAACACCCATTAACACCCACTTCCTCTTTTACTATGCATTGTCAGGACACTAGTGCCGCATTCAAAATTAAACTAAGGTGTTGATGTGCTTTTTTTTTCAAAAATAGTACATGTTTGAATGCACGGATCAACTGATGCCATTCTCTATGTAAACAGGTTCTGTAGTGGAGTCGTCGGAGTGGTTGACGTTCCGTACATGGTACTGGAACCGACGCATAATAAACAGGATTTTGCTGATGCGAAAGAATACAGAACGTTGCAGAAAGCAATGGGAGAATATATGGTGCAATACTGGAAGGATGTAGGAATAGGTAAGAGACTTCAAAATGTAATTAAATTAGACAAAAACGTCACGCATCAAATTGTGAGAACGCCCCGTATTGTGAGAGCATCAAAAGTTTACCTTGGGAACATAACATATAGATCTGGTAAGGTTTCAAGAAAACAACTTAAAACTTAACTGTTCTTGTTTTCTTTTCTTTTTCAGCCACACAGGGTGTAACGAAGTTCTGGGAAAACTTCGGTTATTTATCGACGAACTGGAAAGAATCGCCGAGTCAAGACCCGAAATTCGTGCGGAAACGCGCGATGCAACTCTCTGTCACTTTACAATGTGGTGCGTGGTTTTAATCAATTTATTTACAAGTGTCTATATAATAAAATAAAAATGCTAACATATTGATAAAATCTTTTTATTTCTTCCAAAAGATTTGTGTTTGAAGTGGAGGATGTTGCCCTTTGCTGCAAGTAGTGTTGGAAAAGACTATCCTGATGATTGGATCTGCAGTATGAACCCAGACCCATCACACAATAGGTTTGTTGGCATCTACATTGATGAAACGTCGTTGTTTATTAATGGATTTTAACTTTTTTGTTGGAAGTAATGGAACTGTATATTTTGTCGTCTTTTGTCTTATTCGTTGGGAATCAGTGGCAGCCATCTCTTGGGGATTCTACAAACTTCATCATTGGGGACAAAAAATAATTCCCATCTTTTTTATTTCCCCAGGTGTTCGGCTGCAGAACAGAAATTAGACATTCCTGAAGGTGTGTTGAAAAAAGAAGTCAAAACGAAGGAACAAAAGGAAAAGGAACTTGAAGAGGATATAAGGAAAAAACAAGAACAGTTAGATAAAATGCAGGTGAGTGTTGTCCAATAATTGCGTAAACATGTATCGAAAATTGCCACATTGGGGGACGACCCTTTTCAACATATTTGTAGAACATAATGAGAGAAAGACATTACTCGACAAAAGGTATACGAAACCTACAATTTACCTGTTTCTTTACTTACAGAAAAATAAATTTATGTCTTCATCGCGGCAGTCAAGAGATTTCGAAGAAGAACGACGGGTAAGATGCAACGTATTTGCTTTTTGCCCAAGAACCGACATTTTCTTAAGTTGGTGGCGGTCAGTTATTCTGATCATGCACCAACCACACTGCAGCACCGTATGACATACACAGATGGTGTTGGGCAGTACAGACAGATACATGAGTTACACTGATGAATACATGTAGTAATTCTCAGAACGCAGAACGACCGTGCCGTCAAAAGTGGACTGTATCGTTCTGTTTTGTTGTTATTTTCAATTGTTTCCTTTTTAATGTCATGCTTATGTGGTGACCTGTGTTTCGTACACAACTCACGAAAAGGAAAATTTTGTTTTCAATTTATTTTTCTTTTGATCTTCTTTCTGCAAAGAAATGGTGCGAAGTGTCTGTTACTTGGTTTTAAGTAGGTGTTTTTCAATGCAAATGATAGGGGGAAATTCCTCTTTTGTGTATACATATTTTACCTACAAATTCTCGTTTTCCATTCAGGGCACAGTGCATTGAAAAATTATTCAGCTTTTTCGGATAAAGCCTTGTTCACACGTAACGACATAGACACCGATATTCGGACCGATAAAGTTTAGCATTGTGCTAATGGTGATGGGGCGAATTTCAGTCGGATCCATTAGCACAATGTTAAACTTTTATTGGTGTCTCTGTCTGTGTCGGTACGTGTGAATAAGCCTAAAAGGAGCGCTTTCTTCTCAAATCCAAAGTTATGGCGGCGCAGTTGGATAATTTTAGTCATTTATTACCTAAGATTAACAATTAAACTTCGTAATTTACAGAGTGTACGGTGTGGCTTTTTGTGTGTTGTAAAAATTCTTGCATTTGTTTTTGAAATCTGGTCAGATTTCGGTCTTTCTTGGAAGGAACTTACGTGAATATTTTAAAGAAATGAATCTCGGTTTGAACAGATTTCAAGACTTCTAGGCATTCTTTGCCCTTCATTTGCTGTTGAGAATTGCTGCTAAGTTACTCAGGCAGTGGCCTTTTTTGTACAGAATAAGCTGCATTTAAAAGTCACAAACAAGCCAAACAAACACTTTTTGGATTCGGAACGTATTTTTGTGACTTAGTAAGTCAGTTTGAGTATTGATCTCGACTAATCATTTGAAGGCAACTCGAGACGCCGTATCGCGTTCTGCAGGCAGACGAGAATCTGATCTACCCAAACGTGCAGCTGCTACTTCCACAAAGTCTTATACAGAAAAGGTAACCAAAACCTACTGAAGCCACAGCTGGTCTATTGTATGCGCACGGTATATCTTGTAAAACGTAAAATACTCAACCATGAACAGTGGGTAGTTGGTTTAAAATTGGAAACGTAACGAAAAGTGTTTACAAGATTTACCGTCCAATGATAGTTAACAATTGTCGATTCATAAACTTACTTGATGCTATTTCTAACACTGTTAAGGAGCACATTTACCTTAAGTGACACTTTTTGTCTGTCTCTTTGCATATTTTCTGAGAATTCATTGCTGCTTCTTCACTGTGGTAATTGTGAAGCTGTTGTGGATCTTGCCCTCTGAGAGATTTGTTTTTATGTGTCTGTCTTAAGCAAAGTTGTCGTTCATTCTGCAGAATTCTGTGTCGAGTACTCGAGGAAGAAGTCAGATAGACAGCGAAGAGTCAGATGAATCTGAGGACATATTAGATGATGAGGTATGTGAAAAAGACGGCCAGTTTTTATCGTTTAAATTTGGCTGATGTGACTCAGAGGCGATGTAGTCTTCCAAACAGATTAACTAAAAATCCTTTTGAAACCGTTTTAGTAAATTTTCTTATGAAGAAGTGGGAATCTGCCAAAGAAATTACCATAAAAGTAAAATAAGAGTTTTATGGGTTTGTTTCCTGCTCAGTGTGTCGTGTGTGACTCTCTGCATACAGATTGCAGATGGCCACTTCCAACTGTGAACATCGATGAACTCACTGAATCCTGAATTCTGAATAAATTTTACATGTGTTTCATGTAGGATGACGAGGAACCACCAATAAAGAAAGCCAGACCTCCATATAGATCAAGTCCTAAGGTCTATTCCAGACCCACACCTAAGTCAAAGTCACCGGTAAGTTGAGCTCAAGAGCAATGCTATTACTGACCAGTGGATGGATATAGCACTGCAAATTTAAACACAATTAACCGCTACGTTGATAAATTTGATCCAGGTTTGGACAGGAAAAGAGTTGAAATACAAACGTAACCTTTCCTAGTCTTCTCGTTGTTGCCAAAATGTGCCAGGTTGCCCCCCCCCCCCCTTTCACCCCGTGGAAATGAAAAGTTTGCATTTCTGGGCAGTTGTTCAAATCAGGACTTCAGAATTTCAAAGTGCCACTTTAACAACCCCCCACCCCCAATGCAAAGTTGGCAATATTGGACTGATCTTGAACTCCGGAATTCAGATTTTCAAAGTGCTCCCACCCCCCTCCCCCAAATGCAAAGTTGGCAATTTTGGACTGATCTTGAACTCCGGACTTCAAATTTTCAAAGTGCTCCCACCCCCGCCCCCAAATGCAAAATTGGCAATTTTGGACTGATCTTGAACTCAGGACTTCAGATTTTCAAAGTGCTCCCTCGCCCCCCAATTAAAAGTGGATTCCAGATTTAAAATAATAAGTCATTTGGATTCTGTGACCTTCCCGTCTTGACTACATATCTACTGCTGTTTACAACATAAACACAAGATAAACAACTTCCTCTCGAGGAAGTGTATCACTTGCCGTTAGTATTTTAGTAGTTTTGTACAGTAGGAGAATTCGTGTATATTTTCAGATGTATTAGGAAGGTTGATGGATTTTTCAGTCGCTTCATCTGTTTAAGAAAACGTGTTATCACTGTTTTGTTGCAGTCTAAACCGATCCGTGCTACCCCCACCACGACTACCTCAGGTCCGCGCAGGATCTCGCATCCAAGTAAAAAGGACATAGATGACAGTGACTCTGACGAAGAGGATACAAAAGTCAACAATATGAGAAGTCGGCAAGCACGGGTGAAGAATGGAAAAGAGGTACAATGTTTTAACAAAAAAAATACCAATGATTCCGTTAGAGGTGGTCTTGATATACATGTAGTTTTACACTGTACCGCCGACCCAGCAACTATATCTAAACATTTCTTGTGGTTACTGAGCGCTATTGAATGGAACGCCCCAAAGAAATGAAAAAAAAAACCATTTTGTTTTAAATAAAACAGACACAGACCAGCACGAGAGGTCTAGAATAATATTTTCTTGATGCAGATGATTGCGACTGTGAACAATGAAAATGAAAAGCCGATGGACACAACGGAACCTGACGACGGAGTGGCCGCCGCCTCCGATGACGACGATAGCAGTCAACTTGGAACCAAAGTGGAAGCAAAATTCCAATCAAAATGGTTAGTTTTATTTTCCTTACGGTGTAGATGCAAATACAAATTCATTTGTGTTGTTCCTCTTTTTGCATTTTCTTTTTTTTTTTGTGTACTAAAACATTTGAATAATTTGGTGCAAAGATTTCGTTTTGTTTATTTACGTTTTTTGGCGTTGTTAGTTATTTGTGTAATTGGGATTTCCTATTTCCTTTTGTTAAGCGGTTAATTGTACGGTAACAACGCTAAGCGGCTTACGGTAACTTAGCTCAGTAGCCATCCATCACCCCAACAAATTGGACCCGTTATGCGGATTTATTTAGCTCGGACAACATTTGGTTGTAACAGCTATTTCAGTTGATCTCAAGTGAGAAATACTGGCACAAGCATGTCAGTAAGTCTCAGGTTGGAGAGTCAACATTTTTGTGACAGCAGTATGACCCACATAATAATCATCCGAGAGATGGCAGAGGCTATGCCAGGGAAGTAGTTTGCTAGTTGCGATGATATTGGTTTAATTGGTGCCACCCATAAAATAATTCCAAAAAAGATTTCTATTACTTGGTGATAGGGACACTTGACTATTTGGTAGAATTAAGATGTTTTAAGTTCAAAATGGTTGCCATAAATAAGAATTAGCATTATAGGGGCAGCAGGGACTTGTTTGTAACATTACAAGTGCAATAAGGTCATCACACATGAATCTACCCAAATGTGAATCTAGTTGTGATAGGGACAGTTCTGGGAGTAAGTGTAAAAAGTTGATCATGGATGAACTGTTTATACATGAATTGTCAACACACATAAATCTAACCAATTCATGAAATATAAGGTAGTGAAAGTTTCACCAGATGGCTCGTAGGGAGCAAAGGGGAGCGAAGGTAATCGTAGAAAAACTTAGGGCAAAATGACCAAATCAACCACTAAGGTTCCAGATGGAAATAAAATGCGAATCATCACTGAATATTAGGGACAAAAGTAACATTTTAATACAATTCAAGTTTAGTTTCTTGTTTTAAGCTCATTTGGAGGAAGAAATTGGTTTTGTTTTTGAGTCTTGGAAACATGCCAGGAGAAAATGTCAGAACTACTGGGAAAGTCAGGGAATTTCTTGATAGAGAAAAAAGTGGGAACCCTACTTCCCAAAAAAAAGCAGATAGATATGAATGATGCCGTGGATGTATTTAGTTAAAGTCGTTTCCGCGGATTTCTTTCATTTCGGCACATTTCATCTTCAAATACAGACGAAACGATCTCTTTCAACTTCACTGTTAGGACAG
Source organism: Haplosyllis leylae (assembly GCA_038406175.1). Taxonomy (NCBI): domain Eukaryota; kingdom Metazoa; phylum Annelida; class Polychaeta; order Phyllodocida; family Syllidae; genus Haplosyllis; species Haplosyllis leylae. The sequence continues at coordinate 733 of JBCAUG010556174.1, read as the reverse complement.
TGAATCAGACCATCACACAAATTAAAAGCTCAAAAATGACCATTTGCGGATAGCAGTGGGGGCATTTTGCGCAACGTGAACAACAGATGTCGACTCACACGTAGAAGATATAATTTTACTGTTGACTGATTAATGTGCACATAGGGATGCTTGGAAGTTCTGTTCTTAATCACCAGATGTCCGTCGTGATCTTTGATTTTTTACTGTTATGTTCTTCATGAAGTAGGAAATCGTTGCAAATTTATGTGACGATTTTCTTAAGATGTAGGTTTTTGATTTTAAGGATACGTAAATTAGAAGCAAAATTTCAAAAACTTTGAACAGGTAGTGAAGAAGGAAGAAGTTGAAAAGCTATGGAAAAAAAAAAGACTAAAGTACAGAAAAATGTTAGTTTTTATCCCCAAATCTGTGACTACCGAAGAAGGGACTGAAAAGTAAAACGTTAAAAGACGAAATTTTCGTGTTGGAAGAAGCAGATGCGTTCAAAGAGACAACAATATGCCTTCAATTTGCGGTAATGGATCCTGGGGGAACTTAGTTAAACATGAGGACGGGACAGGGCTAATCAGAGAAAAATTACACAGCAACATGGCCAATTGTACAAACACGGAACTTCTGTTGCCGACCATTCTCCGAGTCACAAATCACCCACCTAAGAGATGCGATATTCACAGAGTTTGAGTTCTGAGTTTTTCGGCTATGTTCTGAGTTCTGAGAATGATATGCGCACGCA
>JBCAUG010556063.1:0-14674 GCA_038406175.1 Haplosyllis leylae | reverse complement strand
AGAGTTTTAAATCCTTTCAGTGACATATAGCAAGACAACACATCACTTATATTGTGTAATTATGACTATATATTACATGGTACATATTATTGCTCACAATACAATACAACAATAATACATTGTGGCAAACATAGTTCATCTTTTTCTTTGAGTGGCTTCTATTACGACACAATATCTAAGTTTCAGATAAGATTTACTCACCCTATCTAACAGCTTAGCTGGTTTCTTTGTTCTCTGTTGTGCATTATGTGTACCACTTGATGCTGTTCTTGATCCTGAAGCTGACATGTTGTAAGTTACTGTGTTCTTGAAAGAATTTTGAATTTTGGATGTGCAAATGCATGTCTTGCCTTGCTGAAATATGCTGCTGAAATGACAAAAGGATGCTATCTGATTTGCTGAGTCACTTGCTTGCCCTGTTGGAAAATGTGAAAAACTGCGTTACCGGACTAAACGTAATTATAATTTTTGGAATACCCGGATGTTGCCTCATTAGACCAACGTTAGGAAACATCGATTATGTTACATTGATTTCACTTGCTGACATGACTGGAACATGAGGTCTCCAAAAGAATTCCGGAGCCTTATAAATATGCATGATTTTGAGGTGCTAAAATCATTATTCCATCAATATGGGTTACACAACGTATGGCCAGCAACTCGGGCTAAAATGGCGACGAGCGGTAGGATCGGCGATCTCGTGTGGTATGTTTTTGCAAATATGTTACCAATGTTATTCGTACTGAAGTAGTTTGTATGTTTAAAGATTATTTAAGTTGTAACATACCTTTTTACATCATTACAGGGCCAAAATGAAGGGTTTCCCGGCCTGGCCAGGGAAGGTAAGATTTTCTTTTTGAACTAAAGTGACGCTGGGCAGTTAAACCTGTAACGCTTTGTTAGAATCCAAGCTTTGCAAACGCGAAGATGACGGCCCAAGGCCTGTTTGATACAGCAGTAAAAGAAATGTTAATACAAAGATTTCCAGACTACGGTTATGACTGTTTTGAGTGATAGTAGAACCATATCATCACTGATGTATTATTTGTAATTTCAGATAATAGAACCGAAGACAGAAATAAAGAAAAACACGAAGAAAAATATGCATTTTGTGTTTTTCTTTGGGTCAGAAAATTAGTGAGTATTGGTTGAAGTTTGTTGCAAGTTTTGTGTGTTATGCTTCACTGAATATTTATGCTTGTGTTTCGATAAACGAAGGTTGCTCATTTGGTTCCATTTGAAGATCCGAGTGTTTTTATATTTGAATTCTCTTATATGAATTTTAAGTTCAGTGCACATCTTTTCCGTTGCATCAAGGGCAATATCCCATATACATGAATTTAATATTGTTTGGTAACGTTACAGTTTCTGTTGTAAAGAAACAAACGATTCAATGCAGATGAGGTTTTTATTCTTGGTTGTTTGGCATTCGCTTTTGCCCTAAAAGATGTAGCGAAATGTTACTAATTTTTACGAAAACAACAACTTCAAATTGAATGAGCTAAGTATTTCAAACAGTCTTTTCAAAAAAGATCGAAAATAGATGTATGTGTTTATGTCGTTACTTACACCAAAAATATGAGGAATAGCGTACGGAATAGGTTAATCTTTTCCATTCTATATTTTTGGTACTTTAGTTATGTGAAAGTGCCAAGTATTTGAAATAACATGCGGTATTGAATGGCTCCATGTATTTTTCATTGTAGTGCTTGGATACATGAAGATTCCATATGGCCTTATTTGGACTTCAAAAGTAGATTTCTTCTCACGACTCGCATTCCCAAAGGTTTCAAAGAGGCTGTGGAATCAATTGAAGATTGTGTGAAGAATTTACCAAAACAGGTAACAACTTCCAGATTTTTTTTTACATGGTGTCAGTTATCTGGTGGTGAAAATAGTGGGGCACATAACAAACGCCATCAATTAGAATTTCAAACAGGAAATAGGTTAGTAATGCTATCCTGAAGTAGATTATCAGAAAATGTTTTAAGTGTCTCAGTGAAATGACATGACAAACTCTCTTGCACCTAAATCGGTCACAATATCTCACGAAAAAAATTAATTGCGATGTGCCCTTCTCATTTCACGGCAACGTTCTCGGTAGCAGATGGTGTTTTTTTGTTAACTAGAAAAGGTGTTCACGTTTAAAAATGTGCTATGGACTCTGAAGAAAGTTATGTCTAATTCTAATGGCAATGGATTGCATAAACTCTAAAGGCACGATAAGGAAAAGGGACGGTTACAGATTAGGAGACTGTGAATGATTCATGTAAAGTTGAGGACCTTGTCCATAGAATAATGGATGCCTTGGCGAGGAGTATTCGGAGTTAAATAACGGGGAAAATATGAGAATGATATATTTGTGTAAGAAGCAGAACAGATGTAAGTATAAATATTGAACCAATAAACCTTTGTCAACGACATAAATTTCTTCCTGTACTCAAAAATGTGGCGTGCTTTAGTGTCACATGCAAGTTAAGAAATTAAGAATTACGGCTCATGGCACCGGTTAGAAATCTGTCCAGTCATGATTGTCACAAAATGGGAATGCGACAGTCTGGAGATAAGTTCTTTCAATTTTCTATTTATAGACCTCGTACAAGGTGTCCGATTTACCAAGCATCGAGGAAGAACTATCCCAGATATTTCCCAGTCGTTCTCCGCATAAAGACAAGGACTCTCAGTCCGGCAAAAAAGTAAGCATTGTGAATCTCAGAAATAACAAACATTGCAAAAGGATAGCTGATCAGCTGTGAAAGATGAATCGTACATTGTTGTGAATGAATTCTGTCCTCAAGTTGATTGCTAATGGCATGAGATACAGGAAAACATTCAGAAAAATATCCAGTGTAATTCAGTTTTTTGGGGTGATGTGTGTTAACTACGGGTTTTGACAAACACATCATAGCTACCCGATTCCTGTACGGCACATATTTAATATGGTCTGTTTTACGACTCTTTAATTGTGCCTTTTTGACTTAGCGGAAGAGCTCCGCTCATTCAGATCCTGATTACAAATCCAAAGCTGCAATACCGAAAGAACGACGTAGCTCAACTTCAAAGGTAAAATTTGTTAAGAGTGCATTTCTGTCAAAACGATATGAGTAAATAATGACTAATAAATTTGGGGTTTTGAAATTGACAAATAAAGCTTTCCGGTCAATCCTGCTGACGAAAATAATTATTTATCTTGCTAGAGGAAAGAAAAAGTCAACAAGGAAAAACTCGAGGAAACCGAGAAGCTAATTCAAGACAAGAAATTTAAAGCTCCGCCTGATGTAGAGGCAGGGCAGACAACCACAAACGGACGCCCAGCAAGAAGGTCGTCCAGGTCGGTTTCCGCGGCGTCCAACCGTCAGCCTTCAGAAGATCAGGTTGATTTAGAAATCTCCGAGGAACTTGTTGGAAAACTTGTTGTGCCATATGAGGATCGGGTAGCTTCCGAAAATGTTACAACAGTGGAAATACATAAAGTGACTGATGACAGCGATTATTTGGCAGATAGTCAAATGTGTAATCAGGACATATTTGCAGATAATGATGGTGGACCTGAAAAAAATAGTGCCAGTAATGACCCAGGAATTTCCGAAAGTATTGACAGAACAGGGTCTATTGGCGATCAATTACGTCTAGATAGTGGCATAAATGACAGCAATGCAAGTGACAATGTTCTTTTAGCGGAAAGTAATGACCAACAGGCTAATAATCTGTTTGAAAAACTTGGCTTTGGCTCAGCACTTATTGAACCTTCTGCTGAAGAAAAATTTGATGAAATGATCAGGTCAAGTACTCCAAGCACACCACCATTAAAGTCATCAAGTGATGACTCACCATTGCAGCCATCTGACGACACCACTCTCCAAGAAGACATTTTGAGTAATGAAACAGAAGTTTTACAGGTGGAGGGTATGGGCTCTACCAGTACAGATAGCGAGGTACACACTTTGCCCATACTTCCTCTCCAGTTTAAACGGGAATTTATGTAGTATTATCTACCAGATGGATTTATTTAGAGGTGTGAAATTAAGGACTATTTTAGTTGAAAATTCCTTAGCTTTGCTGTGTGTTATTTCAGGAATTGGTAAGCAGGTGTATGAGATTGGTAGCTGATAGTATGTGGTGCATTATAATATTTTAAATGAAATAACATTTCAAATATCGATCTTAACTTGATATGAGTAAATGTTGAAATGTATTTTAAAATATTTATCAGTTACTGCAATTTTATATGTCTTTGAAATGTGGACATTTAATCGTTTTAATCCCACTTTACTAACAATCGTAGAAACTAATGAAAAGCCAAAGAAAAAACAATTGAATCAAGCTGATTTCAAGTTTTGCATAAAACGTTGAGCAGTAACTTTAGTTTGGAACATGTTGACTCCAGGAAACAATAAGGCAAAGTAACCTATTTCGTGCAAACGTGGACGGAAGTTCTGGACAAAATTGTCACAAAGAACAGTAGGGTTGCATCCGTCTGAAGTTTTTGTTTTGACTGCGTAAATGCAATCCAGTCTTCCGTTCTCAAAATCATAAATTCCAGTTCTCCCTGCAGAGTCTGAATTGTGTCATTTTAAAGTAAGGCAAATGTCCATGTAACTCCATGCGACTAAAACCACACTGGTCAAAACTTTTGAAATTGTTCTCTTTCGAAAGATATGATGAGAAAAAGATGCAGGTGCAATGGAAACTTTGCCTTGCAGTCACAGTACTGAGTGGTCACTTCAAAAAAGTTCCATCTTTCATTAAAATTTTGACTTGAAATCTAGAAATCCTTAAATGCAAACCCATGTCTGTGTCTACGTCTTTGTCATATCATCAAGAAATTTTCTTTTTAATTGCAGCCAATTTCTCCATTGAAAATGAGCTCAACAGATTTGAAAGAAACAAAATCCAAGGTTAGTACAAAAAGATTAATTGTATTAAAATCGGAATATGAACTTGCGTGCTTTGGCTTGGTATCGTCATGGAAACAAGTTTGGAAAAAGTGAATTGTCACGGAACAGTGTTGCAAGTATCTGAAGGGCAAATTTAGTTCCATTGAGAGTTGAATGTGCATGTATAAGTAGTCAACTTTGATGTTCAATTTCAGACGCCAACAATTGCGCTAACAGGAAAGAAACTCACCCCGAAGCGGTCCGGTTCACCGGTCAACACACCAGCGTCCAAAAAGTCTCGAATACTGGAGAAGGCAACACCAAAAGCAACCGCAACACCCAAACAATATGCTAAACCAGTGAGTCACACAAAGGTTCATTATCTTACTATCTAAGCATGCTTCGAACGCCTACTGTGGTAATTAGTCGTTTGCCATCCTTCGAACCCCTCACCACCTTCAGATGCCATATTAAACATCGCAAGGAGTATGGGTGATTCTTCGAGGCCTCAGTCATTGTGAAGGGGGGGGGGCTGAAGTGCCTACCTTCGCTGACCAAGACGATGTCACGTTCGTCCGCAACTAAAGGGCTTGGTATGCGTATTTCAGTAAATAAAGTGCGAATAGAGTGAACATAATTTATTTCCCGAGTACCAAATTACCTACTTAAGGCACTTCATCAGGCCACAATGTGGGACATCTGCGAAGTTTTATCAATTAGTGATTGTAGCAGTTAGAAAGGTAACAGAATGGAATTTTTATGCACAAATGATGTCCTTGCCTTGTTAATTAGTAAATTTTCGTTTGAATGTTTCCTCTTATCCTCCATCTCTCATACTGCTAAGGAGATCCTTTGTTTTTGCTATCAAATTAATGAAACTGATATGGTCCTTTCCTGTTGCAATAATCAATTTATTGATATTATTTATTTACAATTCTATAATTTATATGTAGGCCGTTGCAGCCTCTAGCAGTGACAGCAAACCAGTGGCTGGTATCTCGGCCGACGCTTGTCCTGCAGTAGGTGAAGCCCCACCAAAAACGATCATCGCCACACCTGCAAAGATTGGCTTTTTGGGATTGGGTATTATGGGACAGGGTATGGTGACCAATCTCCTGAAAAGTGGACATGAAGTGACAGTTTGGAATCGGACTGCATCCAAGGCAAGTCAAAATATTCAAAAATTCGTTTTAAGTCTTTCTTAGTGCCCATCATGTTCTACACAAACCTGTCAGATAATGTATACTCGTACCGGCTCTGATGACATCATGCAATCATAACCTTTTTCAAGTGATTTATTATGCCGGAAGATTTCGAGAATTCAAAATGACCGGCACATGTAAAACATTCCTTGGCATTCCTTGTCAAGACTTTCACGTGGACAAGGAAAGTTTCAGATTTGGAAAGTATGTTTTGCCCTCCACCCTCAGACTGTCCTTGTGAGTGATAATTTTTCATAGACAAATTTGACTTGTGATTCGGCGAGGGCATTTCGACAATTTGACATCTTTTTGGCATTTTGACACACTTTTGACATATTATTTAAACCACCTCAGCCCGTCACATGGCTATTTTATTTACCTCTCCTACCACTTTCCGCCCTGTAAATATTGAACTTGGAAATTGACAAACTTATCTAACTTAGTGGTGAAGGGTTCAGTCAGTGCAGAGTTGGTGACAAAGAAAAATGCTTGGGGTGAATATTATGAACACATTTATTCGCATTTAAAGTTTCAACAAGTATATAACAATTTCTATGTATAACCTCCTGTATAACTTTGGCCACGTATTCTAAATTTAAGGTCTTCCATACCAAATGATATGTGCTCTACGGTTTTAGAAGCCAGTTACATATGTACTATAGAGTGTATCTAAAATAACACAGAAAAGAAAACTCGCTTATTGAAGAAAACTAGAATGCTTTCAAAATTTTACACCAAAAGACACGTCCAATCAATGTGTTACCTTTAAAGCTTGATGAACTTTGTCCACTGTATGGACATTTTCACAATGATAATTGAAATGAAGTCTTGTTTGAAGCACCGTACGCTGTGCATAAAATGTCAACATCAAAATTTGATGTGAAGAGTACAAATTTGTACTCAGCAGTGAAGTGATTACAATCACATTGCAAAGGCTAAAATTACAGAAAAAATATCATAGATTTTCAGTTGAAGATTGAATATCGTGAAGAAACTGCAATATCATTTAAATTTTACACTCTACAACATTGCTTATTCTTTCCGTGCACTGTTTGAATGTATCTAAACCACGTCTCATGCGCTTCATTGAAATTGCACATTCTCTACTTCTGCGACATACAATCTTGTTGAATTGAAAAGCAGTCAAGGAAGATCCGATCAGGGATTCTCAATCAGTTTTGGTAAACAAGTTACGGATGTCAGCAAATGTAAGAACATTTTATTTTGACAATTTTTTTCCTGTTTAATTTGAACCTTAAATATTTACTTGCTACTAGTAGCACTAGAAATCATATTTCATGCAGTACTTTGACATAATACATGTATATCAGAGTTGGAAGTTTCCTGGGGTTTTACAAGGTAAATCAAAACTGTGATTAAAATCTCTGTTCGATGACGTCCACTAGAATACACATCTTTCCACATAGTACCATTCCCTGTTGTAATGTTTTAATATTCTTTTTCACAATTAAAACTAAGAAATGGCTAATTATCACTTGGAAAGTTTTCCTATGAATTGTTTGCGGTAGAGGAGGTTTTGGTTTGTTCCACCTTCATTGTTAGGTGTTTATTGACAATATTTGGTAGATGGATCACAAGATACATTGTTTATTTATTGCAACATAAATGGCCAATAAAATGTATTATAACTTAGAGCCATACGAATTTTGATGTCTAGAGGACGAAAGGGGTAAAATAGTACTAAGTAGGTGAACTACAAAGAACCGCTTGTTTCTTGCTTTATCTCGCGAGAAGCACAAATGCTTCATAAACTAGCAAATCCAAGATCTAAACTGTAGATTCCATTTGTGTGTCGATTACAGATTTGTCTCTCCCCTTGTTGTCCACTGTTTGCTCCATAACAATAACGTGGTGATCGTCGGTTAGTGTCGGTGTTGATAGTGTGGATAGCGAGGTGTTTGGTAAGTGAACTGGAGTTAAATCGTCTTCCTCTTTGGGAAGATTTCGAGGACCAGCAAAATCGATAACGACGTTCTGGCCCACGTCGGCTCGGCCCGCAACTTGCGCGTTTAGTGGCTTCACTGCCGCTGTACCTCCTGTATCTGGAGTTACTTCTCTGGAATTGAGGTGAGCGCTTGCTGTGTCGTAATCACTGCTGTGAGCTATCTGCTCAGCGGTATGTACGGTCGCATAGACTGCCGAAGGTGAACGTAACTCAGGTGGCGTATCAGGTGCTGTTGTATCGCCGTCGTAAAGTTGGAATGTTGGCTTTTTTTCCTTGAGCTTCCTTCGTTTTTTCTTGGTCATTTTAGTTTCGTCTTCATCCTGGTCATCAAATGAAGGCAAATTGGTGGGTCGCTTATGTCGACAGCGCTTTTGCTTACGATGCCTGTGTTGCTTTGGTTCTGTGTGTGCGGACTTCTGTCGTAAACCTCGAACACTGAGCTGCTCCAAATCGTTTTGCTCATTCTCCACCTGTTCCCGACTTTTCTTTTTCGTTTTAGCGGGAACATTAACGTCCACATTACTACCTGCCGTTTCATATACAGATTCGTTATCGTCATCATCAAAATAAGGGACGTGGACGGGGTGAGTGTCGAAATCAAAATTGAGTTCATCGGGATCAAACAACATGGACTCGGTACGCATACATTCCGCCTCAACAATGTGCATGCAGTTTCCGATGTCCATCAGTTCAATTAGTTTTAGAACATGATTTTGTTGTGAGCGGTATTGTTCTCGTAGCTTTGTCATTTGAGTGGAGCCGTATTCTTTAATTTTCATCACTTGAATTGCATAGTTTTCGCGCAAGGCGTCGATTTTGTGGGAACGGTAATCCTTGAATGCGCATGACTTCATGTTGTAATTCTCTCGCAATCTTTCTGCCTGTAGGGCACAATTCTCCTTGATTCTTACCATTTGCCCAATGTAGTATTCTCTCATACCTTTGATGTAGTGTACAAGGGAAGAGAAGGAAAGGTTTTTCACGCTGCGTAGTTGATCAACTTTGGCCATCTTGTACTGGGCAAGTTGGTCAAACTTGGCACTTTTAAAAGCGCTAAGTTTGTCGAACTTCTCAGTTTTGTAGGCACTAAGCTTGTCAAATTTCTCAGTCTTGTATTGACTCAGTCGATCAATCTTCTCGGACTTTAACTGACTGAGCCGGTCGATCTTGTCATGTCTGTATTGGTCCAAACTTGCAAGAATTTCACGGATGCTCTTTCGTTTCTGACGTTGTTCCGCACTGCAGAAGTAGGCGATGTACCGAAGGACGGCTGTAAGCACAGCGATGAAAAAGAAGACGAGGGCACAAGCATAACCGACCGCCACACTAATTTTCACATTAAAAGAAAACATCGAGTAATCTAGTCGAGCGTGTATTACTATTGTTTCATTACCATACGGGTTTTCCACCTTGCACGTGTAGGCACCGGCATCATTACGTAGCATGTAATCGACATATAAACTGCCGTTGTTGAGCACATAGATTCTCGCTGCGCGTGGCACATGATGGTTGTATTCATCTCCTTCGTGCCATGGATGATTTGCATGGAATGTGTGGTGATGTGGTCCGGGGCGCAGCCAGTTAACGAATGCCGGGTGATGCAGAACCATGTGACCGTTAGGTGTCGTCCAAGTTACACGAGGTTTTGGATCACCTGAAGGTACGCAGTCGAACGTCGCCGGCGAACCTACTTTAAACATGGCATCGGTGTAATCCGTGTAATTCAGAACTCGTCCAGGAAAACAGGAGAAGTTAAAACCTGTCAGGTTACTGATGGCTGTATTTTCTACTTGACTTGGACTGGCACATTTAATGTTTTCTGGCGCGTGGAATTTTGGCATGGTGTTGTTGAATAACGTGATGCATTCGTAGATCCATTTGGAGTCGCATCCGCAATCAAGTGGATTTCCTCCCATGTATACCGTCTCTAAAGCGGAGACATTGGCTAAAAGATCTGGAAAGACAGTCTCTATTACATTGTCGCTCATATCAAACACTCTGAGCGAGTGAAGAGGTGTCAATGTGTTGGCATGCAAGTACTTCAATAACTTGTTGTTACTAACAACTAAATACTGCAAATTATTCAAACCAACGAAAGCATCAAAATGAATGTGCATCATATTTGGCATGTGGCTTATTGTGAGATACAGCATCTCTGAACAATACACGAAAGCCCTTTGGGGGATGAACATCATAGGGTTTGCATTTAGATTTAATTTTTCCAACTTGTACAGATCTTCAAACCACGTAGGTAACAGCATCGTAAGGTTGTTTGCGTGGAGACGTAGTTCGGTAAGTCTGTGTAGATGTTGAAAGCCGACGTTGTTCACTGTCTGCAGGTTGTTGTGGGACAAGTCCAAAGTTTGAATATTTTTGTTCTTCGAATCTGTATTCTCATCAATACTGTAGAGCAAACTATAAGTCTCGTTCATATAAAGTGAAGAAGCACCGTTGACTTGGGTGGAGTCGGAGGAGAGGCTGACGTTATTATGCAGGTGGTGTTGAGCCACTGTCAGGTTGTTGTGATTCGAGGCACTGGGAATATCCGTGAGCCTGTTGAAGCTTAGATTGAGAAATTCGACGTCGAGGAGGGAGATCCACTCCTGCTCGGTCAAGTCAGTCAACATGTTGTGGCTTAAATTCAAGGTTTGTATGTGGGAGAGGTTCATCTCCCCCGATACGTCAAGATCCATAAGGTCGTTCGAGCTGAAGTCCGCGTACCACAATGTCTTGATATTGTTCAAAGCTGACAGAGATATAATACTGAGATTATTTTGTTGTGCATGTAGCTTTTGTAGTTGCGGAAAGTGGGACAATGCTTGCTCTGGTAGGGTTTCCAATTGGTTGTGTCGTAAATCCAGAGATGTTAGTCGCGGTGCCGAGATGTTGTGTACAAATTCCCACTGGGAAACGAGATTATATGAGACATTGAGTGTTAGGAGATGAGGTAAGAAAAGATCAGTATTGAGGATGGAATTGTTGGATAAATCCAAGTGCTGTAGACCGGGTGGTAGATTCATAGGTACTACGAAGAGTCCAGCTCCAGAACATGTTGCCTTAAGTAGCGCAGCATCACATTGGCACTGCATGGGGCAAGGGGAGTCGAGCTCTGCTGCGGCATTATTGGAAGCGGCGACAAAAGACGAAACCCACAGTAAGGCGAGCATGACGAGTTGTCCTGTGCCTGTCCGATTAGGTAGCAACATCCCGTGGATATGAGGCAGGGATTCGCCCACCCACCTCTACTGTCTTCTGTTATCTGCGCGTCATCATGGAGAAACCTACAAAATTTACAGCCCAAAATGTCAGTTTGGATTCGTTAGAATATCGTGTGGTCCTGATTATATTATTGATTGACAAAAGTTACAAATCAACATACGAATTGATCGCGTGAAACAACCTGCAAAATCATGCCTGGCAGTCATGCTACTTGGAGACTTGGGATCTGAACATTGTACTTCCCAATTTTCAGGAACTCCTAATTAATGTTTCGCTGTGGAATTTGTTGAAAAACATAGTTCAGTATTTGTTCGGCAACATTAGAGACAGACAGAAAATGAGTTATACCATTACAACAATCCATATATTCATCCCGACATTGGCATTTGACGTGCATTGAACTAATTGGAATTGATATCACTCTACACACCATGGGCCAGTTGTGATTTCAATAGCTGGTGGGAAACTTCAAATTGATTCTAAAATTGGCATTTTGACGGCGGCACGATATGAAGTAAAATAATAACGCAGGCGTCTGTAATGGAATACTTATCAACATTGCACAGCAAAATTGCCCACACAAAATGTTCGTTTAGATTGATTAAAAAGGGAAATTGTTTGGTTTCATCACATACAACTGTTTGGATTTCAGTGAATGGGCTCAGCTGGTTCTTCCCATTTCAGTTTTGTAAAGAATCATTTATGTACAGCTTCGACAAATGTGACAGGTACATGTTCAATTCATACAACTCCTGTTGCTTATGGCTCAATAACATTGATACTGATGGGCATTTCTTTTTCGAAGAGAAAAACAAAAATCACTGTCAGCAACAGCTAGTCGCAGTTATGTCTTTCAAATTTAGAAATTTTTGATTCCTATTCGAGAGAAGCCTCATTCATTCACCGAAGTCTGGAGGAGAAATTTACGTCAGACGCGACATGATGTACGTAAAATCGATTCGCAGATCCACACCCAACCTTCAAGTCTCCTCCTGAACAGCTTACGTACTTCGTAGTATTAGCTTCTCACAGAATATCGGTCTCATTTGTGATTACACTGAGGGTTTCTGATGGAAATCCGCAGGGTAAACTGAAAGTTTCATGTCAGTAATGTTATTTATTTCGTAGTATGAATATCCGTTAGGCCTTGCATTGATATGCCAGAGAAGGCTTAAATTGCCATTAAGATATTTATTGTACCTTTATTTTCCTTTTTGTTTACTCAAATATCCATTACATGTGGGATGACAAAGAGTACGGGAAGAGAGTCAGTCGTGAGGTACTTAGGTATCCAGAGATACCGCTACTTGTTATAATTCTTACCAAATATAACATTCACTGGTGTCAGTTGTGCTGTTCTGTTTGTTGTATGCAGCAAGTTTGATAGGAAGACGAATACCAAAATGTTCAAACATGTGCTGCACAACATATGTTTTTAATACATGGCATTGATAATTGCAACATTATTATTTTACAGTTATATATGATCTCATGACAGCAATTTCACAATTATCATCTCTGCACAAGATTAGCCGCTTAGCATAAAAAAGTGACAAATTTTGTTGTTTCTTGATCTGTGTAGGGTAGCAATAGATCTACTCGTGGGAACTCGAATCGAAAAATAGAAACAAAATTTTTATTTACTGATTCTATCGAAATTTGCAACAAAATTTTACTTAATGAATTTGTAGATATTTTGCCCTGTGAAAAACTAAAAAAAAAAAACGTTTTGCCTGTACATGTTAATGTATTGTTCTAAAATAAATATTCTCTATCCACAATTTACATATTCAGTTCACTGGTAGATTCTAACAAAATATTTTATATCTATTGACAATTGTTCTGTTGTCTCAGATAAGTGCATTTTTTGTGGATAGCGGTTCACCACTTAGTCATAGGTTACATCACACAATCAAATCATGTCACCAATGTGTTACCTTGCTCCCAATAGTTTGAAGCACTTATAAGATGTGATTTTATGGATTTGAAAACACCACTATGCCTGGTCGTTAATTCTAAATATCAGAAGAAAAAAAACGGTACTCGACTTATCTGTTTTGTTCGAGAAAAATGGTCAATTGAACTGGAGGTCAAGGATGGAACCTGTGTACCTGACGCACAGACAAGATGACATGTAAACTTTGATTGACCCTGTCCAGAACCAGCCAAATAGGGTTTCTCTTCTTAACTAATTCCGGTGTGTGTGTCTTTAATTTTGACATGTGAACTGGTCCATTTGAATGTAGTGAAATTGCTCAGCCCCCGAGTGGGCCTCAAAATCAAAATCGCGTATTCTTGACCGTGAAACATCGGAATGGTTTAGAAGTATGAATGAAGTGCGTAAAAAAAAACAACTCACCGTATTTCAGGAAGTGAAGGTGATCTTCAATTCATTTTGCCTCGTGCCATTGAAAGCTGCCTGAGTAGCCATGTTGGTTTTTGTGTACACAAAAGAAGACAAGAGATACACCTTACAGCAGTTGCATGTGTAAAGGAGTAAGAAATGTCTGTACAAATGGTGCAGGACTAGTCGACTCCACTTCTAGTGATGGAGGTTTGCTTCCAACATGATGTAGCGGTACTTTGCGTTTCACGCAGGAAGCAGCTGCGTCTATTGATCGAACTGGACAGTCTGATTTAACCACAGCTGGCAGGGGATGCTAGCTTAAAAGACCAATCCCATTGTTCGTAGCAGGGATGACAGGCTGTTTCAATGCGAACAGAAAAAAAACACCCTGTTCACACTATTGACATCTATGCAACTCTATTGTTGATTCACTATCAGTTCATCTCGTCGTTGTATCCTTGTATTTGTAGTGAAAAATACGACGTGTTGTGTGATGGACTTGCAAAGTGGGATCTGACGTCAATCTAACGTATAAAATTAGAGTTATTGTGTCGTTCTTAATTGTTTTAGGCTTCACAGTAAATTTATCGTGAACAACTGTTCTTCTACAAAAGTAGTCAAAAATTATCCGCCTGTTTTCCACAATAAATTGAATTACGTTTCTTTCCGATGTACTCACATGAATGAATATTTGTCAGAAATTGTCTTATTAATTGTTTTCATTTGGGTGTGTTTCCAGGCTCACAAGAAGTATGTAGACTTTTTCTAGTTGTAACAAGTGTGCGCAATTATGATATACATAACTTGCATCTGAAATAAATCTAAAACACGGAATCTTATAATTTCAGTGTCGAGAATTCGTAAAGGAAGGGGCTCTAAAAGGAAACAGTCCAGCAGAAGTTGTGGCACAGTGTGACATAACATTCTCATGCGTCTCCGACCCAACAGCACTGAAAGATGTAAGTGAACAAAGTACCACAATAATCGACGATATTGTTACCGACCGCGTACGTAGTACGGAGGGAAGTTATGTTTTCACAGGTGTCTGTCTGTTAACAGGGGG
>JBCAUG010556062.1:0-29301 GCA_038406175.1 Haplosyllis leylae | reverse complement strand
TAAGCTGTCTTGAGTCCAAATTTGACAAAAAAATTCCAACAGGAAGTGTCCCAAATTGCCAAAAAGAAGTTGCCATGTGCTATGGTATAAGATGGTTTAAGTGTAAACTTAAACCACCTAAAAATCCACTTAATTAGGAGGAAAATCTTGCTGACAAAAGACTTCAAATTAACCAGACCCAACATGTACCAAAATCAAATACGCTATAGTGGGGGTATATTCTCTTTGTGTAAGTGTGTAAGATTGTAAGACTGGGAGACCTTTAAATGCTGCTATCTGTGGATCTTTATGAGAAAATTTGGGGTCTCTAACACGAAATCACTCATGCGTAATTGTCCCACGGCATTCTGTTTCGATGGCCAATTTTCATTGCTTTCAGAGAATTAAGCTCAATAAGAAACACTGAGAAATCCAGGACTTGATTTCCAGGATAGCTGACAATACTTTGGCACAAAAGTATGACACACATTAAGTTATGACTGGATCACCGCAATTTAACCGTTTCCTTCTTATTCATTTGTCGTTCCACAGCTAAACCGAGGGGCAATTGACATGAATTCAATATTATGGGTTTTCAATGACAGCAGTATTTGTGGGTGTAAGCAGTTTGAAATCGATTTCAGACAATTCGATAAAAAGTTTACAGTGTTTTTTGCTGTTTGATTGGTTCCAGAAATAAATCTATTGAAATTTGTCATTGACATATTGAACAACTGCCATTGGAATCACGGTACATGGATAGGGTGGTAATGACAGACATAACAAATCGGTTCGCATGGAAATGTTATTGCTTTCAAGTGGTGCCAAAGAATGTTTGCACTGGTTGCTTTCTCTTTGTGAAAGAGAAGCAATTGATTTTTAGACTTGTGAGAGCAAAGAAAGGAATTTTCCGTCTAGAATTTCAGAAAGAACTTAACGCATTTAAAGAATTAATGGGAATCTGACCTCAAATATGTTATCTATGATACGTTAGTGATTGTAACTGGTCAATTTATATTTATTAAGGTTTGTCTTTGAGCCTTTTGCACGATATTTTCCATAATTTTGTTGAACAATACTAGCTTTATTATAGATTTTTTCTTTTCCTTTCATATAGATAGTGCCCCTGTAGGGTCAACAAGGAGGTTGGACCCTATGAAAATGCTTTAGTCCAGACACAACTTTTTTGCATGACCGTATATGGTCTCATGTTGACCTCTTCGGTGAAATTTTAACATAAGATGGCTCTTCCGGTAATCCAAGTGCCCTCAGAATGAACACCCCTCCCATCCAAAAAAAGCTAATAAAGAGCATTGTCTTGAGGGAATTTCAAGATCTCTGACATTTGAGCTTTTAGCGTTTGTATTGTCAAAATGCCCTTCATGTTGACGTTGTTATGAGAACAATTTAATGCTCTCGCTTCGCAAAACCTAATTACTGTTTAAAATTCCACAATGCACATATCAAAAATGTGGCGTCAAATTCAGGATATGAAAAACGAACTGTTTTAGAGATTATGTTGTAGGAATCCCAGAAACATGGCTTAAGGTTCAGTCATGAGTAATTTCCTGTTTTTACTTCCTATGTCACAAATGATTCCTCTAATTTAATTTCCAGCTGTCAAAAGTCGGCTTCATTCCGTTTTCCGTTGCAGATACACTGCAAAAGTCAATTAGATCTTTTTGTTACTTGGAATTTTTTGTAGACAAAGATTTCAATTTCTTTTCGTACATGATGTTGCAAATCGGAACAGCTTCGTTTAGGCTTTTTCTAGTCTTTGGAATTTTTTTTTTTGTTCGTATTGAAACAAGTTTTTTTTTTACTAGAGTATTTGGCCCGAGTCACTGAACATACTTCTTTTCTGCGGTAACGTTTGTCTTTGGTTTTACATTATCATCTCTTAAATCTCTTAAATCCCATTCAATAATGCTTTGAATAGTTGCAATAACTACTTCATGGAAATAAACGAAGGGAAATAAAATGCTCTGTTTCGTGGTGTCGAGACATATCTGAACCATTTATGCGTTTGTTTCGAAGTCTCAGGTTATTGCTGGCTCGTTTAAAGTCAGCTTTGTGATTGATTCAGGGGGTCCATGATATTTAGGGAATGATAAGTAGGCCTACTTTAAACTGCAGTCATTGGTGGGATTTTGCTTACACAGAATGCTGTCGTGACATCATTTTACATTCCAGCATTGGAAATGTTCTACAACGCAATACTATATTTCTTCTATTTTGTGCAGTTTATGCCACAAGTGATAACGGTATTATTCTCGTCATCATGTTGTTCGAGAGAACCGGTCCGTTTATGGTCATCCTTACCGTGTCTGAACTGCGGCGTTATGATTTAGTCACACTGCCCGAAACCGACAGCATATAAACCACTGGAATTTTGAGTCGGCGTAAATGAGCCGGTAATCATTGTACGCCTCTGCTTGTGAATTGTTTATTGTTGAATAGTTCAGTAAATTAAACCTGTTATATCTATTTTAGTCGCAACAGGCCTCTATAATGTCTCCGTGTTGGCGTTTAGATGAGATTTAAGTGCGGCCAGAAATAAGTGCGGATCAATGATACTTTCTATATTCAGACAGGCCGGATTATACTCTACGAGGAAATACCTTGCTTCTACTAATGGAATACTGAGAAGTAAAAAGTTGTACCACCAAATACATTCAGTGGTAATATGTGTATTACATCGATTTTTATCCAAAGCGTAACATGGCATGAACGCACCAGCCTGTAAAAGCAAAGATGCAGGTCTGATGAAACAAAAATCGCACCACTTGTATTATTTCTATTGAGCCTGAGTTCGCGCAGAATTACATATACATGAAACGTCCAAGTAAAAAGATTCACCACTCAATGTCTGTTGGGAAAAGAAGCATAGTTTTAGTTCATTACAGTAATTTTCTTGAACATGTTATCATACTGTAATTCTGCTTTTGCTTCAGAAAAGGAGTTAAGTTAGCTAGACTTAATTCATTGCTTTGAAACCCAGCAGCAGGCACCACCCAAACTTATGGCTTATTCACACTGCATGGGAACGGTACCAGGACAGGTACAGGGAACGGGAGCAATGGGTCCTAATATATTGTACAGAAATGTTCACACTGGTCCAAGACAGGGAAAGGAACTAGGATCCATTGTTTCCTATTGTACTGGGCTGTTCCCTGTACCTGACCCAGTCCCGTTCCCTCGCAATGTGAACAAGCCATTAGGCTCGAAGAAAAAACAGGAGAAACTAGTTTGCAGCTCTGAAATGGATTAAGATTCACGTTTTATTTGAAAAGGAAACATAAGCTGCATTGACAATGAAATCAAGAGAACTGATTGTTGCAGGGCCATATGACGGGCTACCTGCAAAACCTGAGGACAATGTTATTGGTCTTCTGTTATCACATGTTGAGAAATTGTCTATTCCTTTGTCTTGTTCAGTCTCACACGATCTGGACTGAGTGACACATGAACCTTCTACACCAGTGCAATTTCGTAAAGCACAGACCAATAACAGAAAAATGTCAAGGAGTGGTAATTCCACGTGAGCCACACGTAGCACACATGTATGCACTCTACCTTTCAAAACAAGTGACCAAAAACAGACCCTCTACCACCTTGGTAGCTCTAACCAGCCACCAAATATTTGACTTTCGTTCTTTTCTGGATACAAGGAAAAGGAATTGAACCAATTTGGCAAAATGTTTTTCCTTCCCACTGTAAATTCGGTCTGTTTAATCTTTACCTATCTTCATCTATTTTAATAAGAGAAGATTCCAAGAATGCAAAATCCAAAAATTGTGTAAATGATTATTAAACCTGAACAGATGCCTCTTCAGCAAAGAATTTAACTATCCCTCTCAAAGAATTCCGGCTTATGCCGCCCACTATATTTGCCAATTTGGGCACAGGAATGGAATGAGCTGCACTTAAGTTGTAGGCTTTCGCAGAATATTGACAACAATAACTCCACATTCTGTCTCTTTTTGGTCCCATTTCTGATAAAGTACGTTGAAGGGGTTTTATGGAAACAGATTGCAAATTATGTGAAGTTTTTAAATTCCTCAATTGCCTGAAAAGTAGGATAAATCTCGTTTCTTTCTTTGACAAAGAAGCTTCACATGAGAAATAGCTGATTATTCCGTCAATACAAAGCAGAGATAGACAATACAATCATGAAAATGGAACTCATCGTAAGCGTTGGACAGTAGCTGATATCTGTGCCTATCTGTGGAACAAAAAAACCTTTCATTCGAAAGTCCCTGTCACCATCATGCATTGATGTTGCAGTTGGGACTGGCGCTGGTGGGGAGAAAGTTTTGGCAGGCCCTAGTCTTTTCTGGCCCTGGTCCTTCCTTCGGGGAGGGGGGGGGCGGAGGCAGGACTCTGTCTCATTGCATCAAGGATATTTTCGCAATACATTATGGGAGATAAGAACCCCCCCCCCTCTTCGTGGACAGAATCACACATACGATTAAAGTATTGCCTTCCCGTCGTACTAAGTACGCTTTCAATAATTATGAGGTCTTGTGCTGCTGCTTCCTACACAGTTGAAACAATACAACATAAAGTTCAATATGCCACGAAGACCTTTTGTTACCACTGTAAATTAATTAAAACCAATATCCTTAACCTAATTGTTTGAAATGTGAAGGCTGCTATAATTTACAGGTTACTGGGTGTATATCCAGGGACCAGAAATTACTTTAAAGCCATCGCATTCCTTTGACAAAAATCGTTGAGACTGTAACTGAATGTCATCTACATTCGTTCCGAGTATTGTTGATTCCTGGTGACACGTATTGAATGCAGAGAATTGCGTTGAACATAATCCGAGGTATTCATAATTCCACAGTTAGATTCTTGTGAAGGCTGCACTTTGACTCTTTTGAGGCACCGATCTTTTAGCCCAGATTCTTGAAATGTGAAGCATTTTAGCTTTGCATTTCCTGTACGAGCGTAAACATGGCCAGCCTTCGGAACAACCTTTGGCACACAATTTTGCCGGAAACAAGTTCGACTCGAGTTGTAAGGGATGGAAATCTCCCTTTCTAGTGGCACTGTTCACACGTAATGTATTTCAAAATTATTTTGCAGACAAAAACCACAAACAAACCAGAGTCGTTCTACACTCTTAACATTTTACTGAAAGCTATGAATCATAGGGGACCCCGAATCATACATACGAGTTTTTCATGATAAGATCACATTTACGTTTAAAGCCTGACTTTGCATGAAGAGGTTCAAAAAATTTTAAAAAGCTGCCTCCAGTGGGATTTGAACTCACAACACTGACCATCATTGGATCTAAGGTTGAGTGCTTATCCAGATAGGCCACAGAGACCTGTGCTACTTGTCAGACCTTTAACTGAAGTTTGTTTCATGCACCATTTCACATTTGATAACTCATTAAAGCATGTCTGATGTAAATTCTGTCTTAAAATGTGAAATTTGATCTTATTGTGAAAAACTCGAATGCATTAGTTACAATGCGCGGTTACAATTGATTTCCTGATCATAGCGCATTTCTTGTACAGGACTTATTTGCTTCCCACACATCGGTGAACAATTCAAATTACTACTTAATTGCGCCAATTAGTCAGATTCCAAAACAGGAAAACCGTAATTACTTAACTCGGAGCTACTTATTTTGCGGATGAGAAAAGCTGTTGACGGAGTATCAATTATTCAGACCCTCGAATTTTAACACACAATGTGCGCAATTACTTATCATGCCTTTTGAGCTGATATTGAGTGTTTCTGAAGAATGTCGGTGTATGTATAAATGATGTTCCGATGAACTGATCCGTGACAGCGGGCCAATTGATCTTTCAACAACAAACATATCCCCCTGTCATTATTGCACCGTTCTCTCAGATCTCTTGTAGGAAATGGATTACGGCTTAAAGTTTCTACTTTTGTGGACTTGTTTCAGCGTTATAGGTAAGAGTAACTTTATGTTTTGAAAGCTCAGTTGGATAGAGACTGGTATTTTTTATTAAAGGAAAGGAAATTTTATTCATCTTTATCATACTGACCAAGTCAAAGTTATACTTGATCAAAGTTTTAACAGATCAATCGAACTCAAATGCTGGAGAGGCACTGGTTTGAATTTCTCTTGTGCAAAAGTTGTGTTTTTTTTTCAACACGTTACATTTTGGCCTCAAAAGATATTTTAAGCATTTGGAAGATAACTTGTTTTCTCATGAGGTCCGAAATAGACAATATTAATTTTGTTTCCCGTTTTGCAGGAAAAAATTAGATAATTCCTTGATATAGATTTACTATTAATAGATGCGTGCAGATGAGGATATGACAACAATATTAAGTAGATTGATACTTCTACATTTCTTCACAGGTGCCCCTTCTTGTACGGAGCAAGATTACACGAAATGTTTCTCTGGTATCTGCTACACTGTGGTCCTGGGCAGTCACTGTAAGAAAACTCAGCCGGAGGCTAAAACCCGCTGCAACCAGAAATGTATGTCATTTGGAATAACCTCAGACGGAATTAATATGAAGTCTTTATTGTGTTTCTCAAGCCGGAGGAACATTTAATTAATTTTCAAAAGGGCGATATCAGTGGGACATCTTGAGACAAGAAATGGTTCTTTTTGTTGGTAGATCCTGGCAAAAATGGTCGGTTAGCGATGATAAAAACAGCAGCCATTGAAAATGCTCTGAAAACTGAATCCGGATGGTCTGGTGGAGCACAGGAAAAATATGGGTAAATCAGTACTGTGTTTCAGTTGTTCTGCAAAACACATGAATCAGAAGACATCATAAAATGTTTTACAAAACAGTGACCTGAATCTATTCACCTATTGCAGAAAACAAAAGAAGATTTAATTTATTGAATATTTCCCCATAGAATCAAAAAATATTTTAGATTAGCTCTAAAACTTCCTTGTTGTAAGAAAAATTTTTTTTATTCATGGTTTACTTTAAGTATGCAGATATTCACTTTCAGGGAAGAAGAGTCATTTATTGGATTGGAACAGCAGAGTGGCACTACTTTTCGGTGGATTGATGGGGAAGCTACTGGCTATACGAACTGGAAAGATAATGGTCAGTAAATGACTAGATACTGTAACAGATTTTGTTTTACTTTATTGACGCATACAATCATCAGCACTGGCAACAGTAATTCATTCAGGCAAAGACCTTACACTTGTAACTCAGAAGTTCATGGAAGATATTTGGTAGCCAAGACAATGGAATGCAAGGTATCTTTGTCAAATCGACAAAAAATTTTACAGAAGACCTTGCAGGGAGTTTAGGAAATTTGGACTATGGTGACAATGTCGGGAAAGTTTGAATTTCTTATTCACTTGTATTACAGTAATTTGTCAAAATTGTCTCCATATTTGCAATTAGTCCATATCTCCTAAATTTCCAGCATCGTGAATAATTTTCAGCCGTATGGTGTGCTATAAATTATACATAATTATTTTAGAACCAAACACTGGTAAAGCTTGTGCAACGATGAAATATGAGGACAGTGCCAGTGCTATTAAGTGGAAATCAAAGCAATGTGACCATGACAAGTATTACGTGTGCCAATACACTGAGGAATGCCCGGTTGGCTACAGCGGAAATTCTTGCACACCCTGTGGCGTTGGAACATACAAAGATACAACTGGTTCCGCTTCTTGCACTTCCTGTGAAGCAACAAAAACTACAACAGGGACAGGATCGGATAACGTGAATGATTGCAGTAAACACAGTTTCACACTCTAAAACTTATGTCCGACAAATAACATTATTTTCATGATTTCACGGATAGCTACTGTAAATTATTATCATATAGATCTATGTCACCGATTAATTATTGAAATATGTAACCCATTCAGAATTTAATTAATGTAATATTTAATTCATGCTAGTTTGTATTGCTGGATATGAAGGAGGTAGTTGTACAGAGTGTCAAGTTGGATTCTACAAACCAACAATAGGTTCTAGTTCCTGTTCCATGTGTGGCTCAGGCAAAACTACGACATCAACCGCTTCAGATTCTCAAGAAGATTGTGGTGAGTGTGATCAATAGTTTCTTGTAAAGAGCTATTTTGGAATTTGCTATTATTATTTAGGTGGTAAAATTGACGTGGTATCACAAAAATAATGATGTACACAAAAAAATTTAATCTATTGAGCCATGTGCCGCCAAAACGGTTAAATATTTTTTAACTCATTTCCATTTGTGAAAGACTCAAATACTTAGCTGCTGGCTTGTTTAATTTTTCTTTCTTAGTCTGCAGTCCCGGACATACCGGGGACTCCTGTTCCACCTGTGCACTCGGATCGTACAAAACAGGAACAGGATATGGAGCCTGTACACCTTGTGAAGAAGGAAAAACAACTGAAAATCAAGGAGCTGATATGGCTTCATTATGCGGTATACTTATAACATATTTTGTTGAACTTTGCTAATACTGTCACCCAGTTATTAATTTTTAAGTAGCGAAAACAAAGATCAGTTATCAATTTTTAATGGCTATTCGGGTTTCATGTTGTCTCAGTCTGCAGTGCTGGATACACTGGATCATCCTGTGATCCTTGTTCAATTGGAACTTACAAAATAGATACAGGATCTGGAGCCTGTACATCTTGCGGAGAAGGGAAAACAACTCAAAACGAAGGGGCTTCAGTGGTCTCTTTGTGCAGTAAGTATGAAATTCATTCTGTTTTCCTTCTCTTTTCAATGTCATCTATGTTACCATTTGTGTTCAGTATTCCTGGAAGCATTATTTAAAAAAAACATATCACTTGACAACCAGTCAATTTTGATAATGGATGACTATAATTAGACTGATTTGTTTTGTAGTTTGCAAGGCTGGATATGAAGGGGGTAGTTGCACGGCGTGTCAAGTTGGGTTCTACAAATCCACAACAGGCTCTGGTTCCTGTCTTGCGTGTGGTCTAGGAAAAACTACAACATCACCAGGGGCAGACGACCCAGGAGATTGTGGTTGGTTTCATTTACAACATCACATCGATTCAAGCTAAGTTATATAATTCTCTCGTCGTTGTACGCCAAAATATGTCAATCATTTCATACTACGTTTTTGAAAAGATTTTGATGTCGACCTTTCATTGATAGGCCCACAAGAAAACCTCTTTCGTGTGAAAAATCCATGTCATTTCCATAACTTAGCATTTTCTTTCATTCCTTTAGTGTTTTATGTTTTTACTTTTATTTGATACCTAAAAGTGACACTGTATACTTTGTTTTCTAGTTTGTATTGCTGGATATGAGGGAGGTATTTGTACAGCGTGTCAAGTTGGATTCTACAAATCAACAACAGGTTCTGGTTCCTGTTCCATGTGTGGCTCAGGCAAAACTACGACATCAACCGCTTCAGATTCTGAAGAAGATTGTGGTAAGTTTATATAAGTAAGCTTAGATGGTTGGAATGAACGTTGAGAGCTTTGTGGTCATCTCACACATTTTTATTCGGATTCAGTCTGCAGTGCGGGTCATGGTGGTGAATCCTGCGACCCTTGTGAGATTGGAAAATACAAAATAGGACCAGGTTCTGGAAATTGTGTTTCTTGTGGAGCGAGTAAAACAACTGAAAATACCGGTGCCACAGATATCACAATGTGTGGTAAGCTTTCTGGTATCACTTTTTTTTCTAAACTGAGTAATAAAAATTCTACTCAATGCCAAATTTGACTATGTCAAAAATGATTATCATAATATCATTGCTAAGAAATTAATATCATCACATTTTCATGGTCCTCCCATCTAGTTTGTCGTGAAGGACACACTGGTGCCATTTGTGGTCCTTGTGGAATAGGAACCTATAAAAACAGCACAGGTCCTGGAGACTGTGATTCTTGCGAAGGAGGAAAAACAACGGAAAATCCAGGAGCGACAACGATATCATCTTGTGGTACTAAAATTTTACAATACCAATAAAGTTGAAACATTGAATTATTCAAAGTGAGCTCTTTTTTATTGCTAAAATAATCCTGTCGTCTCTAATGTAGTAGTTGTCCTTTTAACATAATATTATATGCAATAATTCTTAGCTACCTGGAGATCTTTGCCAACCAGTTTTGGTGACGACTGGAAAGTGAATAAGCAAAATTGAACTTGTTTAGTTTGCAGTCCGGGACACACTGGTCCTTCCTGTTCCGCCTGTCCAATCGGATGGTACAAAACAGGAACAGGATCCGAAGACTGTACACCATGTGAAACAGGGAAAACAACTGAAAATACAGGAGCTAATAACGCCTTACTTTGCGGTATGTTTCAAAGCATAAATTATGTTTAACTTTAACATTGGAATTTTAACCGTTGAATATCAATCAACCACAATAAAACATTCTACAACAGAGATAAGGATCATTTTATTGTAGTAAATGACAAAACATTCCTTCTCAAAGAATTGCTCTGTTCTTATTTTAGTTTGTGCTGTTGGGCATGAAGGGAGTGGCTGTTCAGAGTGTCAACTTGGATTCTACAAATCAGTAACAGGTTCTAGTCCTTGTTCTTCATGTGGACCAGGAAAAACTACATCTGAAACAGGGACAGATGATTCAGAGGATTGTAGTAAGCTAAATATAACTTTTAATCATCGAGCCCCGAACCTCCACCAATGCTTGCGGACATGTCCGCAGGAACGTGGATCAAAAAGGCTCGGCTGCCATGCTGCCATGCAGGTGTCGCACCAGAGGTGAATCTGAGGACCACTCAAGCGAAAAAGCACACAATGCGATCCACCCTGGCTTTGAAACCCAAAGCAGATGTCACCAGAAGTCCAAAACAAGGGTATCAGTGGCCCCATGAAAGGGACTTATGTCCTCAAATTTTTAAAAACAAAACAAAAAAAAAACGTTAAATCATTTAACCCAGTCCTCATTTGCTTACAAGTCTTTCATTTTCATTGATTCCACAATGGAATTGTCAATTTTAGATTTCCACCATCCTTTAATTTGCAGTTTGTAAAGCTGGCTATGGTGGGTCATCGTGCATTATATGCCCAACAGGAAGTTACAAACCAGGTACAGGATCAGGAAACTGTACGTTATGCACAGTAGGTTTCACCACTCTGTCTCCGGGGGCAACAGTTTCCACTTTGTGTGGTACGATACTCTTTTATCGTTGATTCAATTTTAATAATGTGTAATGCACATGTATAGATGAAATTTCGAAACACTGATTATCTCAAACTCTGAATTACAGTACAGGTAATCTACCCTTGTCGTCCATAATATAAACCTTAAATATGAATAAACTTCATGTTTATTGTTTTTCGGAAGTTAAAGTTAAATTTTTTACAGTGTCAAGTTCAGCTCCAACATGTACGGTATCTGTACAAGTGATAAGAAACAACCACTACGTGATGCCTTCGTTTGCCACAGTCGCTGCACCTCAGACACTGACGTTAGAATGTCAGTCTGGCTGGACCTACAATGATACAGACACGAATAAAACATTTGGCTGCACTGCAATGGACACATGGAGTCCAACTCTGATGCCATGTGAAGGTGAAGAAATGTTTTACTGTTCTGTTGAATAAAATGTGCGTGCACGTAATAAGCTTGTCTGCTGACTTCAGTATTTTCAAATTCCACAGCACTAGCAAATAGAAAGATTTACACTTTAAGGAATACCTTATTCTATCAGCATTCTTTCGATATAAATGTAATCTGGTTTCAATTGCACACTTATTTTTTTCACAACAGCTTTCTTTTCTTTATCTGGTTCATTGGTTTTTGCAGGTGTATTATGCACTTTCAAAACCGTACATGAAAAGTAATCTTTCCTTCTGTCCACAACAGTGAACACCGAATGTGCTGCGATCCCCGAGGCAGAGCGCGTGGACTGTGGATGGGACGGAATATCTCGTCTGGAGTGTGAAGCAAATATGTGTTGTTACTCTTCGACTGGGAGTGTACCATGTTACTTCAAGGAAAGTAAGTACAGAGAATTATTACGTTTTACCATTGTTTATTGTTTGTGACGTTTCATCACATTTTCAATTTTTTTCGTGTGAAACAGTTCTACTACCTTCTGCCAGATCCAATTCATCCAAAGTGGACCCTTTGTGTCCTGTATACAGGTCAGGTTCATCCAGATAACAAAATGCTGCTGATATCTTTAAAAAGCAAAAATTTCTAAAAGAAGAGGAACATCTTGCTGAGAAATGAATTCAATGAAATATTTAAATGATACAGAATCCATCACAAATATGTGTGACAGCTGCACATTACTTTCACAACTGTTAATAAAATATACCTATACGGTCGGTGTTTTGATTCATAAGCTTACCCACATGGAATTTTCTTTTGGCACCTTGCCAATTCTCCTAAACTTTTGAAAATGTCAATTTTGTCAATCAACTTGATTTAACTTCATTCAAGTTTTCTGCAATCAAATTGTTTTTCAAATGTTTAGGAGAATCGGCAAAGTTGATTAGTTTACATGCAATCCGCCATGCTGATCCCCCCTGATTTACCAAACCCCTTGTTGTAAATATCTCTCGATGAAGTTCGTTTTTGAAAAAAACGGCTTTTTCGGGTAGTTATGTACTATAAGAACAGAAACGGTCAAACAAAAGATTTATAAATGGTGGGTTGTTTCTGTCATGTAGGTTTCACATTCTATGGCGGATACAAGATTTTCCAGGGTTGTGCCAGTCCCAAATAGGGCCATTCGGGTTTTTCACGATACACGTTTCTGTCAGATTATCTGACAGATCTCTACAGAAGAAAGAGCAAAAACAATTCGTCAAAAATTGTCCCAAGTGGGGTTGGAACCCAGGACCCCCAGATCATCACTCCAATGCCTTACCAACTGAGCTAGGCAGGAATCTGTTGGGCAGGAGATTTCTGAAGTGAGCTTTGTTTGTTTCAGGCACCACTTCACATGTTGGACTTTGTCCATTTCTAGAATCAATAGAGCATGACTTTATAAAGGCCTTAATGATTCACACAGACACCCAATAGGTCCTGGGTTCCAACCCCACTGGGGGCAATTTTTGATGATTTTTTCCTCTCCTCTATGTAAAGATCTGTCAGATAATCTGACAGAAGCGTGTATCGCGAAAAACCCGATTGTTATTTGTCCATCAGCAACTTCACTTCAAAAGTTGTTTTTCAGATGTTTTAAGAATAACCTTTGTCTTTCCTCAGGCAGAAGCAACGCCGTAATTGAAAGTGACAACAACACATGTACATTTCATGGGAAGAAATACAGTTTTGTATCGACCAGTGGACCGATAGCGGAACCCTGTCCCAACGAGTATCGAACGCTGGCGGTGTTAAAATATGATTCCGAATTCTACCTGTAAGATTTATCTTTTTGTCATAGGCTTTCATCATCTTTTCCTTCGAAACTTTAACACTTTGTTTCGTTTTTGGAATATCCAGATAAATCAATTAATTCTATCCAATACACTAGATTGAGGATGTGCCTTTCATTATTGGAATCAGACGGCATGGCAGCGGAGGACAGGTGGATAGATGGCAACACTACGTCATCAAACCACATCTCTGACCTGGCAGATTATTACCCGCAACCTGGTATGTCACCCTAATCATTTTTATTCCCTTGTTGGGCAGTAGATATATCCTAATTTGACTTGAAACAACAACATTGGGATGCTACCTCGAAACTGCAGTCAGTCATCAATAAAAAGCATATCTTGAGATACATTAGACAGACACACTAAAATGTACTTCAATCGAACATCAAAGAAGTCTTTAGTGAAAACTTAATTTATTTGTAATTTCAAACGAAAAAAGTAGAAAGGCAAGAGAGTAACTTTTATAGTCCAAAACTTAAGACTTAAGTCTTTTGACAAAATTCACAAACAGAATAGGGTTTATTTGATTAGAAATTATATTTTGATTTCTTTTATTAGAATGATCAAAACCAGTAAACTGTTTCTAATAGAGTAATGCGTATCAAGGGTGGATTTCGTTGTTGAATTTCAATTCCTTCTTATTTATTTTGTTTCTTTCGTCATCTGTTCTACAGGCAGCGGCGATAATTGTGTCTCGATGTCTACGAGACGAGATGACGGTACTGATGAAGCGAAACCGGTGAATCTGTTCAGAAAGGATTGCTCGGAGGCAGCCTTCCCCATATGTTTCAAGCATTTGGGTAATTTGTTCCTTGAGTACTGAAAGGCAGTAGAAGATTTCTTTTCTTCTTCGTTCAAATACAATTAATGTTACAAACAGAACGTCTTTGGAAAATATCTTACGATCTTCCTAATCCATTTTAACGCTAACAATATGTCATTTTCATGACCCACTTATGACTCTACTGGCTGACATTTAGATTATTATTTCCATAATTTCATTTCATGAATAACCCAAAAATATTTTTTCCGTTATTTGCAGATGAAATGAGTTTGCTTGTGTCGCAACCCAATAACAGTGGCCAGTGTACAGCGTTTTCGCCTGGAACCTATTCTGAGGTGTTACTCTGGCAAACGTACATTATATCCGACCCAACATCCAAGGGATATTCATTGCATTACTACAGACTGGAAAGATCTATCCAGTGTGATGATTTTTCCGTACTGTTTAGTACTACAAAAGGAGATGACGTAAACTGCAAACGAACTAGACCTTGTCGTGATCTTCAGAAGCTGCCGAACACCTTGGAATGTTACAGGATGTGTCCGTGTGATGGCACGCACTGTCAGAGTACCGTGTTTGTTGGACCAATGACAAATCAGAATCAGTGGAGTTTATTTCCACTCAGTTTAGCTTAAAAGCTAGAAGTTGCAATAAAATTTAGACCTTTATGTCCACGTTTTGCTCGAGGAAGAGGCAATTTAGTCATGCGAAACAACTTCATGGTATTGCAGAGCTATCAATAGAAGCTCTTTACCGAATGATAATTTTCAAATATGAACCAATTAATTCCTAATCTAAACTTTTGAGTGTTACGGAATCGTATTGTTATTACTTTACTAAATAAAAGGATGCATATTTCTACATTTTACCACATGTTTATTTTTATTTCACGTGCCAAGCTGTAATTATGAGTGCACTAAGTTTTCTCACAATGGGGCTTCAACACCCTGAAGGAACAGTAAAAATTTCGGACTAAAACGACAATATCAGTAATTTCTGTATAGGATAAAAACCTGGTCAGAAGGCATTATTAGCTGAGAATTGGCAGGTAATAATGCCCAATTGAGCAGGCTTTTTTATCTATTTTAAAGATTTTTAAGGTCTGGAGAACTATCAATTTTAACTTTGGTTGGCCTAACCTATTCATCTATTATTCAGTGATTAATGTTCAGAATCGCTCAGCACTGAATGGGACTGTTAAGGGGGTCCTTACTCATAGGCCTGTATTGACAGAATTGCCAATTTGCCTTTTGAAGAGCAAGAAATGACCCAGAAAGTCAGGGGAGCAAAGTACAAAACAATAGCAGGGAGAGCCACTGAATGACACGGAGCAAGCCAACACGCCCTTCCCTGGTCATAGCTTGTTTGGCCATGAAGGTATACACATCAATGCGGTTAAATATTCGTAATACTGGTTGTATTTGGATAATTTTTTTAATACGAAGGAGTGCATGGATCTGTCTGAAATTTTTATTGGATACTGTCTGGAAATGTGACTGTGTGATGCTAAAAGGATTAAGTTCTGTGACTATTTTTTGTGGGTGATTTTCTGTGTCAAAGTTGGGGAAAAAATTGGATAATATGAAAGAACTTTCGTATGTACCTGGTCTCAAAAAAAAGGTAAAAATTACCAAAATTTGTACTAACAATCTATTTAATTAATGTAAAACTTACTAATTATTGTTGTGCTTGTTCTCCTCATTCATTTGATATGTTACAAGACCAGTTATGCATTTCAGATTGAAAAAGTGCACTTTTAGTGCACCTGGGTCAGTGCACTGAAGATGCCAATTTTTGTGGCAGGTGTCATATCTGAGGGGAGAGCCACTGTGAAACAATAGCGAGACACAGTGGTTTTCCTCTCAGATAATCTCACCTTTTCTGAATAGATGACAAGCCTTAAAATTCTTTAATAATTAATAAAGAATGATTATTTTTTCCAAAAGTTTACAGTAATTGTGCAATAACACATTTTAATACATTTTGTGTGTTAATTACAAGCCAAAATTTGACTTTCGTCCAACAAAAAATAAGAATTCATCAAATATATTTTTTAATTTTGGAAGTATTTGAGTTTGGATCATAAAAATAGCCCACAG
Organism: Haplosyllis leylae; assembly: GCA_038406175.1. NCBI lineage: Eukaryota > Metazoa > Annelida > Polychaeta > Phyllodocida > Syllidae > Haplosyllis > Haplosyllis leylae. Next base: position 13,126 of record JBCAUG010556062.1, on the reverse strand, counting down.
GGCCTAAAAAGAGGGGGTTGGTTTAAATCACCACATTGGCATGCTGAGGGATGGCTCTGATGTTCACAGCTTTCAAGCAGTACATGTGGGAATAACCACTTTGCTCTCAAAAACGGTGAGAACACAGCTACAGATCAACGCTTCAGTTCACTAGAAAAATTCAAATGTCTCTGAGATTTCTTTGATATTAAATGTAAATGGGGCAGTATTATTTTTTAAAGATAATTTTATGGGTTATTTGTTTGTGCTTCGAAACTTCTAACAGGCCATCATGGAAAAGAGTAGTCAGAATAGTCTGATATGCTCGAAAAACGTCCAATATTCCTGAACTTCTCTGGGCGTAATCTGCAAATGTACAATAATTCTTTGTTCACTATCTTTCTAGCGATAGAATGGGCATACACTTGGACGTCCTGTTGAATTTACGTCAGAAAGATAATATAACTATGGCGGCCCAGCTCATGGCGTTTGTCAGTCAAAATACAAGCTACAAGAAGGATCTTATTGACGGCCCTAAATTTAACTATTACACCGGTAACTCACATGGACTGTAGAATAGCCCTTTTTTTAGTAGACGATTTTGTTTTAAATTTTGGTAGCAATCGCTACAGAAAAGCTTTTTAAATTTCATTTGATTTTATGGGGATCATCTGGATGAGTGACCTAATTTTGGAATGTTCCCCAATGAACATGGTACCACATGTTAACCAGTGGCGGACGGGGGCACCAGCCTATTAATTGGCTGAATTTTTCTCGAAAACTGCATGAAAATGAAGGAATTTGGCCCGAGAGGTGGGGGCGCGTTCCTGGCGACCCTCTTGGATCCGCCACTGTTAACACTACTTACTCATGGATGGTCCTTTTTAATTTAATTTACATTTTTCTTCAATACAGCCAGGAATCAGCAGCTGCGACAGCTTGGTTTACCGTACGACAAACAAAACGATATCAAGTTCGTTCAAGAGTTTGTTGCTCAACTCAACTTCGACTTGATTATTATGACTGAGTATTATGACGAAGGACTCGTTCTGCTCAAACGAAAACTGTGTTGGAGCCTTATGGATATACTGTATTACAAACAAAGAGATAGAAATAGGCAAGACTCAAAACCTGAGCAAGTGCTACAACTGGAAGAGAAAATGAAAAAAATATACAAACAATGGTCAAAAGCTGATTACGTTTTATATCAGGAAGCAAACAAAACATTCTGGGAACAATATTCTCAATATGGAGATATTCAAGAAGAAACATATCATTTCAAAGAAGTCAGAAAGCGAGTAAACGACTTTTGTGAAAACAATCTATTCACAAATGTATTTCACAATAAGTATCAACCCTATTGGGGTTTACGGACTTACAACGAAACATTGACCATTAAGAGTACAAAGTGGAACAGTGAGTTTAAAGTGGATATCCTGTTTTGTATCCTGTCGAGGGTTGATGACAATGTGTTCCGATATAGTATGAAGTAAGTAAACTTGTACACCTTGCTGGTACACCCTGAAGGAATACCAAACGAATCTGACATTTCCAAAGTTTCTGACTGGGTTTTACTATGGAAGTCTATGATAAGGGGTCATATTCAGATGGGGGTGCCGACCAAGTACCTGGAAAAATCCTATGACCTCACCGACCAATAATATGATATCAATAGGAAAACTGACACTTGAGTTTTTGCACTATTTCTACTTTAATACCAATATATTTGCTAATATTTGGTAATGAAACAAATTTGCCATATTGTTTCATCTGAAATTAGTATAGTCTATTGTTGGGTATTTGCCAATGATTCAACATTGCACTTGTTTGCTGACCAGTTTTCCAATGTGGAACAAAATTTTGTTTCACGTGGAATTTTGAATCATTGGCCAAAAAGGTGAAACTCTTCACTCCTTGATATTTTTTTTGTAGAGTACACCAACATCCAGAGCTATGCGAAAGAAAAACTCGGAATGTTACTCTACCGAGTGTTTTCTGTACACAGTGCTCCAGATGCTGCCGCTTTCCTGACACTGATCTCATTTTATCTTCGTCAGAAAATCCTGCAACTTAAGAATTTTAAATGAATATCCTTTAGCAATTTTTTTGGAAATTCCTTATGAGGTGCTCATACAAAACAATAGAAATCCATAAAGCACCCGCATTCTTGGGGCCAATTACAATATGAAGATTCGCAGGGTGCATTAATTTCTGGATAAGGTGGTAAATTTTGTCAAATGACTTACGGATAGATTTATTGTGAAGGTGACTTGTTAGTTTAAATTTAGGAATGCAGTGATAGGGTGAAGGAAGTAAAACCCTAGTTTGATGAAAACAATAGGAATCGCCCTGCAGAAAGTTTAAGTCGATTTGGACTTTTCCCAGGAGATAAGTTATTTTGATACCGAGAGTATGTTCATTACAAAGCCAAAATTCAGATGTATTTCAAGAACTGAATAAATGTTCAAAGCTTTTAATGCTGAATGATTTTTAGAATAAAATTTTAAGGTTGAAGGAAATAGCTTGAATAAACGTATGTGAATTATTTTGAGTGTCTTGCTGTAATTGATTGTCTCTGCATTATTAATCGATTTATAACACCCTGAGGCAGGAACATCAGTAAAATCTGACGAGTGCAGTAAATTCTTACTGAAGCTTTAGCGTGGGTACCTCTGAGAATTTTTTACATAATTAAAATTATGCAGGAAAAACTGCAATATATGCAATGAATTTTTGGTACACAACTATGTAATATTATTATCTGAGTTCCATGGAAACTTCTCCAGGTTTGTTTTTCTTTTGGGTAGATGCTCAAGACTGAAAATTTTTTATTTTTTTAAATTAATTTTTAAAGATATATTAGACGTCTCCATGTGACTTAACATTTATAATTACGTGCCAATAAATCACCTTCAAATATTAAAATTTTACCTATAGAGCCTAAAATGTGCAACAAAATAATTCACAGGTGTCCATACTAAAACTTCAAAATTTACTTCGGGGACTGCACTCGTCAGATTTTACTGATGTTCTTGCAATGCAGAAAATATAATGTGGAAACATTATTGTCTTCATGATTCGTTTCCATAGCTTCTCAGGTTTACTCTTGCGGAATCAATATGAAAAGAGATGATGCGATTCACAGATGTTATCGATTATTCCTTCAGCTGTCAAATTGATACGATGTAGTTGGAGGTAGATTACATGATTTAAAAGTAAGTCCAGTGCACGTGAGCTCATTTGGCAAAATGTTGTGAGAAATGTATGTCATCAGTAAGTGTCACTTATTCCTCCCAAACCAGAAAGTTCTCTTCAAAGGTTTTTCAACAGCAGACGTTTGTGAAAATTAAAATCCATTGTTCTGTACATTTATTAAAAGTTGACAACAATCAAATATAATTATTTTTGCAACTTATATACTTATTTAAATTCATTATATCAAAAAGAAATTAGCAAACTTTTGTGTGAGTTACATAGGTCCAGTGCTATATATTACCACTGTACTAGATATTTCTACCATTTGCTGTAACAAATCAACTCCTCTAAAAGTTTATTCACGGAAATCACTACTAGAAAATTGACCATAAAAGCCAAATAAGTCTCCGCATGTTGCATCCATCTCTCTCCCGAGTCCAAATCTGCTCAAAACCAATTTTCCCTGTCCGGTGGGGGTGGGAGAGGGGGGGGGGCTTGGGGACCAACTTCCAACTTTTGATACTGAGTTAAAATCTGCTAAAATAGGGGAAGGGGGAGGTGGGGATAGGGGATAGGGGGAGGGGATTTGGGACAAACTTCCAACTTTTCATGCTGTCCAAATCTGCTTAAAAAACAGTTTTCCCTATGTCCAGTGGAAGGGGGGGGGGGGACAGGGCCACCAAATTTGGCCTCCCATCACCTCCCCTCCTCATCCCCTACTGACAAAGGGAATGTGGGTTTTAGACAGTAGGCAGTTTTGGACTCCATACCAAAAGTAAGAATTTGGTCCCCCATCCCTCCAACAGACATAGGAAAAATTGCTTTTTAGCAGTTTTGGACTAAGCACCAAAAGTTGGAAGTTGGTCTTGAACCCCCCACCCCACCCACAAGGCCCCCCACCACACCCCAAGCTCCGCCCCACCAAAATTTTCTGAACTTAAATTAGCAACGACGGATTTCTGAATATAATTTTTGCTTTACGGGACGAAATTTTATTGTTTTTAAAACACACACGAAATTATTTGAATGTGTATTTAGTCGCAGGTGGGCAACAAACAAATGTCATACTTTTAGTACCACTGTTTTATGTGGGATCAATTGCCATTGAAGTTTACCATATCGTGCTATCATATCTATTCAAATTTAATAAATCGATTGCTATTTCATGCACTTAGTTTAGGCATATTTGTTTTGTGCTGACAGATTTCGGACAAATAAACATTCCTTTCCTTTTGGATTCAAAACAAAGTTCCTCCTAAACTGCCTTTTTTTGTTAAGTTCTGGTTTGAAAGACGAAAATTTAAAACCTAAATTTATCATTTGGTGGGGAATAATTATCTTACCGAAATCAAGATTTAAAGATTTAAATGTTGATGACCCTTTGGTCGGACTTTTTATGCGAGCAAAATTAAGCAATCAAAACTATTGATTGGACATTAGTCAGACATTTCTTAGCATGTAAATGTGTTTGTTATTTTTCAACGTACTTATAAATTGAAAACTTAAAATATGGCCTCATTACTTGGATCATATCACTAATGTACAATATTTATTGCAAGAATTAATTTGAAAAGTCTAGCAGTGGTGGCTCATGTTAACAAAACTGAAATTTTCACAGACTCATATGGTGAAGCCAGAATTAGAAGTGCTGATTTCTGTGTGTAGTCCAAAATTGCTAACGTTTCTTCAGGGTGTGCTTAGGAAAAACGAAACTTCCCAAATTCGTTTTCAATCAATCCGTTACTTTTAGCAGAGGCCAATTTTGTTGGAAGTCCAGGTGTCCCACTTACACTCTTACAGACCAATTCTTTTTAATTTCATGGGGAACGGGATGTGCCATTCGAGTTTTTGCATAACTCATCATATCCTGCCAAATACTGGCAGGATCCTGCGAGGATTGACATTCTATGGGTTGCGACCATTGAATGTTAATACTGGCAGGATCCTACCAGGATTTGGCAGGAAATGGGGAATTATGCAAAAACTCAATTGATGCGGAAAACTTTCAAAAATTGATTCATTACCACAGGTGTGGTTTGACAATGATGACAATGACGGCAAGTAGTTTGAGTAAAAAGAGTAACAAAAGCTGCAATTTAAAATGTGTCGATAGTTTTAAAGCTGGTTTTATCATCCATAACAACTCGCTTTACACGAAAGAATATGACATAATCTGCAGTCCGACTTATGGTCACAATAACAATTCAGAAAATATTCGGTCAAGATGTAAATAGGATAATGTTTCCGGTGGAAATAAATGCTGAAACTACCATACAAATCGAGAAGAGAATTGCGAGGGACTGCATTAGTGGCTATTCCTATCGATTGCTTTCTTTCAATGAACATATGTAGGTGGTGCCTCTACAGGGTAAACAAATAGGCTGGATCCAATAGAAATGCATAATTCCAGACACACCTTTTTTGCATGACCGTGTGTAGTCATATGAGAGGACTTAATAAAAGATGACACTCATTTGTTTACATGTAACCTTGCTTACACGACTTCACTTTTTCTAGTAAGGTTTGAATCACTGTCAGTTTGAAACACATCTGTCAGAATAAGATCCGTTATGATGAACAAGTCTTTGGTGTTAAGGTTACACCTAGAAATTGCCTCCTACCATACTTCCAAATCGAGAAACTTCAGATAGGGAGTGAGTTAGGTCTGCATCAATGAGGTAAGTGAATTACAAATCTTTACGGTTTATCAAAAAAGGGGGGATATTGGTCCTTTGTGAGGGACCATTGGTACCCTTATTTTGAACATTTGGTGACGTCTGCCCTGGGTTTCAAAACCAAGGTAGATATATCCTCACTTGTGTGCAATGCAATTGTGTGTGACAGCTACCAACCTTTCAGCTATTTATATTTTTGTTTCTGTGCTTTTCAAGGTAAAATACCTAAATGCAGAATGACCAGAAACTACTACACTCTTCAGGTTGTTATTGTTTTGAAGATTCATGTTAATTTGTGATCAAAACGGAAGGCTGCAAGAAATGTTTCTATGTTTTCTAGACATATATTTAGACAATAACAGATATTCTAACGTTACCCAGATCTCCTTAGCGGTATAAATAAGTGTGTAAATTCTTGCAAGCGAATCTGTTGATATTTTTCAGACATTAGAAAGTGGAAAAAAGAACTCTCACAGATCAGCTTTGTAAAACTGAATCAGTATTCAAGTTCTCGAAAAGGGATGCATTTTCTGTATTTTACTGAAAGTTGTTTGCACACAAAAATCCGAATACATCTCTGAAATACATACTGGAAGTCTATGAAGAACCGCCTATAACGGGCAAGAAAAATTACTATGTTTAAAGATAAGAGATTTTAGGAAAATTTGGTGTGAAATCTTCATACTGTGAAAACTAAAATGTAGTTTGGATCTATCTATTATAAAGTATATTTCTGCAATATCATTTTCTTAACAAATGTCTCCAATTTTGCCCTATGCCCCCAAATATCTATTTCTCATAGGCCACCATTGTAAACTCAAATCAGAATTGAGTGACCACTGCACGTTCAGGCAGAACCACAATCGACCTTTTTCAAAATTAGATTTGTGTAATTACTGTAATTACATGTAGAATTTTTTTGACTGAATTTGGTTTGTTACTGGTAAATTGTTCATCAACCATTTCCAGTAACAATTGATTTCAGACCTCAAGACTTATTCAGAGCAATGAAACAATAGCAATAATCTTAAGAAAATTTAAATGCACTGAAAATGGTTCATGTCCAATGACTAAATTTAGTCAAGCCCATTGTTCTTAGTTAACCATATTCGGTAATAAGATTTACTGTAATTACATGAATTCAGTGAAGTCATTTTGAAAAAGCCCAAAAGTGTAACTTGTGCTTACAGACGATCACAGTAGAATTTTGTCTTCATATGTAGTGGCTCTGTAGGGTTCAACAAGGAGGTTGGACACCACGGAACTGCTTCGTCCAAGGCTCATCTTTTTTAGCATGACCTTAGATGGTATCATGTGGAAATCCTCAAGACCTAAGTGTACTGAGAATGGACAACACAAAAAGCTACATAAGATTCAATCGTTTTTTTCCTATTTAGGTTTTGAAATTGGGTGAATTCATCTAATTAGTTGAATTAAACAAGTGCTTCATGGATAATGGAATCTATTATCTATAAATAGTCATTTGTCCACACATAATATATTTAGCTATCTATGGATAGTGTAAATTCATTTTCCATCATTCATTTTGCACTCTCCATGTTATACATTATCCATGAATAGTGAACTGCTGCATGGATAGTGCAAATGAAGATTTCATCTATCCATGAATGGTCAATTCCAGTATCCATGTGCAATAAGATCAATTAGTCTAATTTATCTGATTAAGCAAGATCCAATACCAAAATAGGAAAAACACGAATAGAATCTCCAGAAAACGTAACAATGGAAAACCTCGAAAAGCCACAGCCAGAATTGATCAGAAATTCGTATTTCCGAGTCATTCACTGTAACAGCTTGCAGAATCCGTTGAAAATTAATTGGAAAGACGCATTTTCCAACAATTCCTATTAAAAATACATTTAATTGATTAGTTTGAAAAAGAATTGAGATATTCATTCGGGAGATAATTTAGCACACGGTGAACAACACGGTTTGCCTGAACATTTTGAACACCTCACCCAGCGTCGAACCAAAAGATTGGAGGCTTGCGGCGGTACATTTTTGAACTCGTGTCAAAAAATCTAAAACCGTACTTTGCAACTGTTAATTGTTTACATTATTGAAGTATACTGTGGAACAGTTTGATCTCAATATTTTCGGATTGTGTCCTGTAATTTCAAAATTGAAGTGAAGATAGTACTTGAAGTACGTTGAAGTAGTGCTATGGGGATGTTGCATTTTTTGTGAAAAGATTTCAAACAGTTCTCAAAGTTGATTATTTCACTTCAAAGCTAGTAGCGGATTTAATTCAAAAATAAGTTAGAATGCATGTGAAACACGGTTCACAGTTTTGTTACACAAGAAAGAAAATCATGCGGGTAACCAGCAGGATGCTTATCTGTCAATTTTTCATTCTTTGTATCACACCCTACCACAGGTGGAGTCGATGGATATTGATCTTTTTCATGGTGTTCTTCTTCTGTTACAGCCCCAAACAGATCAGGACAATCATGGGGAAAAAGGAGACCACAATCATTCTGGTGTCTGCTATTTTATTGGTGACAATCTACTACCGCATGTCCGATTCTATTCACCACGAAGTGCACAACGTGCCACCCCAGAGAATCAAACCTTCTGTTCCGGATTCATTGAAACTTGATCTTGACGAAGTTTGGAATGGAAGGAAACTCAAGAAGAGTGAAGGTAAAGATAATAAGATTAACACAGGAGGACAAAATAGTCAAAATGGCAATTTAAACAGTACAGAGTGGGAATCTACCTCTGATGACACTGGAAATGACAGCAACAACAGCGTCAATCGAATTGGTGAAAGGACGGACAAAATGGAGAACTTCTTCTACAAGACAGTAAGGACATGTAAAGGAAATAAGACAGTAACCTGTTCCTGTCCAGACTTCACCCCATACCAATCTCAAGCAGGTAATATTAATCACATTGAATATTCTCCCCGGTTTAGAAGGTTTGAGTTTTCAATAAACTGGACTTTCCCCTCATCAGGGAATGGGTTCCTTTGTCGAATGGATTGTTGTGTCATTTGTGAATCGAGTTTGTTCATAAATGGACATTTTTAAAATAAGATTCTTTACTGCGCATGCCTATTTTTTATACCTATTTTGTATTTTGTTTATAATCTTTACATTACAGAAAACAATACAAGTTGTCCTTCAAAAGAGAAGTTGATGTACATCAAAACTTTTAAAACTGGAAGTACAACTTTTCTGAGTGTTTTGTACAGGTTAATTATTTCTTTTATGTGATCTATTAATTGTCGAGTAAATTCAGCTGGCTTTAACGAAGCAGGTAATCTATCAATCCACGCCAATTTCAATATTTTGTCATATATTCTTTATTTACTCTTATCTTCTTATTTACACAAATTAAAATAGGCAAAATGGACACTATATTCCTAATTTATACCTACATTCAATTCAACATTGCTGAGGTTTATATGGTCAAAAGCCCAATTGTTAACATTCAGCAGCTGTCACGCCTTGTCCAGTTTCGGACTAGATACAATTAAAACTTCAGAGATAAATGCTTTAAAATGTAAACATTTCTTTACATTTTTAAGATTTACATTTTAAAGGGCAATTAGCAAGATTAAAGTTTGAGCAGAAATCTACCTTACATCGGTCGCTGACTTAATCTAAGACTAAATACTTGTAACGCAACAATCTACGACTAAAATATCAGCATTTTAAATCAAATGGTTGAAGTTCTCCAGACCAATAAAACACGACACTGATGGATCAGAAATATAAAAATATAAAAAGAAAAAATATCAAACGCAGGGTTTGAAATGAATGCGTGTGGATCATTTAGTTATAATTGACTAAAAGGCCACGGAGAAGCATTGATGATTACCTGCATAAGTTTTCTGATGTACAGTACATGTAGTTGTTCATTTTTTCTTTCATATTTTTATATCCCATTCTTTAGAGTCAGCATAGTAATTGAAATAGGGAGTCCATGGTATTTGGGGGAATATGCTTTGGCACAGTTGTCCTTTCGATAGTCCCCATCAATTCAAGGCCAGTGTGGTTATTTTAACAGACCCCCCTTTTTAAGGCCCCCGGACTATTTTAACTGTTGTGAGTGGGACCCATTTTCTTTATAAATATTGATTTTCTCCTAATAAATTATTTGAAAGTCAATATTCAATAAAATAGCATGATGATGATGATTTTTCTATGCTTTTTACAGATAAAAGTAAAAAGTTACCATGTAATTAACATAGAAAATGTGTTAAAAGTAAAATAATATAATAATTATTGTAAATATTTGGAAGAATTGTCACCCCTGATTAATTATGTCTCACTTGGAAGAAAATTTTTCAATAGCTTTTTCAAATTTAATTGAAAATATTTCTATCAGGGGAGAAGGTAGAAGGGTAAATGGTGCCTTAAGCTGAGGGCTCAAGTGTTAATGGGAGCAGCCTGCAGAGTTGGACCTCTGGCCCTAAGGTTAAGGGAGGGTGCCAAATTAAAACGGGGGGGGGTCGGTAAACGATACTACATCGGTCTTAAAGTATTAATGGGCCTTTCTAGAGACTAGAAAAGTTACCTTCTAGCACGAAAATCTGATACTTCTTTCCTTGACATAGATGTGGACGAATGCACCTCAGGAGTGTCCTTGTGTTCGCAAGTTTGCACAAACGTTGTCGGATCCTTCTCCTGCAGCTGCAGAGAAGGTTATGAACTCAATTCTGATCACGTTACCTGTTCAGGTGAAAAACGTTTAAAAATGTAAACAGAATTCATTCATTGGTATTCAGTTGCCCATTTATGATTAAAGCTTATCTCAGAATTTCTGTCCTAGATATTAATGAATGTAACTCACCCAATCTGGGAGATCAATGTGATCACATCTGTCTTAATAACGCTGGCAGCTTCAGATGTTCATGTCACAGTGGATTTCAACTGGATGGCGATGGACATACCTGTTCTGGTAATCAATTATTGTCGTTCATGAAAATATACCTTTCCTTTGTTGTTGATATATTTGTCAAAAATATCTTAACTATTACGTAACGTCTGTAGATATAGATGAATGTTCTACAAGTCAGGGAGGATGTGATCACGTCTGTGAAAACAGCGCCGGCAGTTTCCGGTGTACCTGTAGAAACGGGTTCGCTCTGGCACCAGATGGAGCCACGTGTTCTGGTAGTAGTGAATTCTAGCTATTCATAATTATGTTTTTAATTTTTTGTTAATTGCATCCCCTTGTCTTTTGGTATTCTATTATTTTCTATAATTTTTGATGTATTGTGGACACAATTCTGCAAGTACATTTCATTTTTCAAAATAGCATTAGCTTGGATACAAGACTTAGAGATTTGATTGTTGTAGGTGCTTTTTATTGTTATTTTTATCGATATAGATGTCAATGAGTGTACAGTCAACAAAGGAGGCTGTTCAGACATTTGTACGAATAGTGTTGGAAGTTTTGAATGTAGCTGTTCTATAGGATTCATCCTGCAGGGTGATGGCAAAACATGCGCAGGTACTTCAGCTTTGACAATTATGCAACAAAAAATAACTTCAATCCTAAAATTAATACCCTGTCAAAAATACCCTGTCCTAAAATTAATACCCTCAGAATCCATTTAGTTATTTTTGTGTTCTTTTTTTTCTTTTTGCGTACTTCAAAACGGCTCCTCTTCAATTTAAATTCATACATCGGACAAATAAAATAATTTTGTTCCAAATTACCAGATATAATACATCGTTCTAGGTAAAATCTTGATTTGTTCATGTACTCTAGATGTAAATGAGTGTTTGGGAACTCCGGGATGCTCGCAGAATTGTGTAAATGAGGTTGGTAGTTACAGATGCACCTGTAGACCAGGCTATCAGCTCGGTCAGGACGGGATGTCATGCAATGGTGAGTGCATATATTTCGTTCTTGAACAGAAAATTATTCAAAAGAAAAAGACACTATGAACAGTAGCGGATCTAGGATTTCTCAGACGGGGGCGTCAACGTAATATTTTGACCAATTTCCCTCAAAACTGCACGAAAATGAAGAAAAGTGGACCGTGACGGAGGCATACGTCCCTGACACCTCCTTAGATCTGCCACTCATGAAATACCAAAGTCACTAGGATAAAAACACGGTTAAAGATGATTTTTCCCTGTAGATATCGACGAGTGCGCGATTAGAACAGCTGATTGTTCCCACATTTGCACAAACAACGTGGGGTCCTTCCAGTGCAGCTGTAGACTCGGCTACCGACTCCAAGTGGATGAAAAAGCGTGCTATGGTAAATTCGTGAAATACCTAAGTTCAATTTTAAAATATTTTGAATTAAAAGTAACAAATGTTTAAATGCCATGGAAATAGTAGGATTCCTCACCAAAACTGCAAACCATGCCAGTCATTAAATTCAGTTGACTGTTGCACATTAATTTCAAATACAAAATAGATCTACAAAAACCCATGTTGCAACATCATTACAAAGGATACAAAGCGAAGGCGTGCCTTTTCGAAAAGTTTAACTGAAAGATGTTCTATTTGCAGATGTGGATGAATGTCAGGTGAACAATGGAGGCTGTTCGATGACGTGTGAGAACGCTGCAGGAAGCTACTCATGTTCCTGTGGACAGGGAATGGAGCTGGACCAGGACCAAAGATCTTGTAGAGGCATGTACATTATCCTACACTCTCTATTTCAACACGATAAAAAGTACTCTTTAAATACAGTTTATGAGAGGACTTTGCAATAATTTGAGCCAAAGAGGCTGTTTTCTTAAGAAAGAACATAAATATTCCAGATATAAATGAATGTGCAGTGAATCCGCCCTGTGATCATGACTGCCACAACACGCCTGGTAGCTTCCTATGTTCCTGCAGATTAGGATACAGATTAGATAATGACGGACTGTTATGCGAAGGTCAGTTGGATTATTATTATTCTTCCCGAAGCTTTAACATCAATGCCATCTAGATTTCTGTGAATTTATCTGTAAATTCAACCAACCCGAGTAATTTTCTGTGAATTTATATAAATCAATCCAAGTAATTTTCTCTTAATTTAGTCCACCCGAGTATGGTCAGCAATGGGCCCCAATGTTTGGGTGAATGATATTAACCTGTTGGAGGTCAAAGAAAAAGATAATCGTTTCTCAAAGTACAATGTTATTTGAGTATACTCCATACCTTTTGTTTTGCAATGCACGTGCAATACCTGCAGATATTGATGAGTGCGGTGACGGTACGAGCGGCTGTTCCCAGGTGTGCGCAAACACCCCTGGATCTTTCACGTGTTTCTGCAGAAGCGGATACTCCCTGTCGGA
>JBCAUG010555951.1:0-14675 GCA_038406175.1 Haplosyllis leylae | reverse complement strand
TCATAAGGCACATTTATCTTATTACAACATTTATCATTCTTATGGTAATGCGCAACTTGGGATTCTAGCCCCTTTCACAGTCTGTTATTCTTGCTTGTTGTCTCTTGCCTTTTAGCGTCATTTAACCTACAGAAATGACGTTTTTTCGAAAATTCCAGCGTGTCTGACCTTAAAATGCAGTTTGAAATGATCCGATATGTGTCCTACCTAAGTGGTACCCCAAAAACCAATAGTCAAGTCGTTAAGCAGATTTTTCCATCGAAGATCATACCAAAATATGCTGGAATGAATGAAACCAGACGTCACCGGCTTCGTTTGATATTTAGATCTCAAACACATCTTGGTAGGTTGCACCAGAAGGAAAGAAAAACTTAGAACCGAAAATCCTGGTTCCTGGTTCTTTGTCTCTGACAAGTGTGAACATTTCTGTGCATTAGAACCCATTGGTCTCGGACCTACACCTAACTCGGTTTCGCCCCCGTGCAGCGTGAATAAGCCCTTACTCACGACAATTTATGTATTCTTTACTGTAAGCCATCAAATATAATTCAGGTAGAATCACAAAATCTTGTTGGACCTAATTGTACACCACTTTGGTCAACAAGTATATTAGATCTATTGTTAAGATAAGGATTAACCATATTTGTTTGTTATTCTCGAAACGTTGTCTACTTTATTTTAAAATCCCAAAATGAAAAGAGTCCGATTAACGAAAAGGTTAAGAAAATGAAGCATTTTCTTGCAATCTTGAGACAGAAATTAAAATAGTTTAAATAGCTACTGATATTTCAAGGGTTAGGAATGAGTAGATTTTAAAAAGCAAAAAGAAAAACTGGATTGCAAATGGAAATAACAATGATAAGATAGGAAATAATCTCCATCCAATTAGACTAACAAGCTTCATTCTATTTTCTGAGACAACCATCTCGTTTTACAATTGATTTTTGTGCATGGCTTCATTAATTCATTAATTAGGCTTAATGAGTTTCTTAATGATATATCATACAAAGAAATAGAGAAATAGGGAAACCAATTTAAAATCTTATTATGAAACCTTACCATGTCCCGCTTTACGTCTTGTGTCTTCTTCATTAGAAATTGTACACAAATGAGGAGAAAAGACAAGATTAATCAAATTTATCAAAGGGGAGTGAGATTCCTAAATAAATGGCTTGATATTAGAAGTTTGCTGCTGTCACACCCACAGACTTGACAAGTGCAAATATTTCTCTTCCGTGCAATTTCCGCGAATCCTTTGGGTTTTTTTTGACTGTATGGTAAATTCACACAGGTCTCTTTGGCGACTATGATTTTTGCCTTGTTAAAAATTAGGCAAAAATGTAAATCTGCAGTATCACCCCAGTTAGACAAGCGAGTTTTTCCTAAATAACGCAAATCTGACATTTTTGGCATTTTTGTGCAACACTGACATCAAGGGGTTTCAAAATCAGTTAAAAATAAAGTTGCCTCCAGTGGGAATCGAACTCACAACACCAACCATCACTGGATTAGAATTCTAATGCCTTACCCACTCAGCCAATCTGTCATTCCTTGTCAGTCTCAGATTTTCAGACCCTTATAAAGTCATGCTCTATTGAATCTTGAAATCCAAGTCCAAAAAGTGAATATATAGTCTTTTCTTTTCAAAACTATTCTAACTCAGTGCAGCGTCCCGATGCAGCTTTCAGCGCAACCAGGTTAGAGGGTTTTTTTCTGAATTGCCAACAACGCCAACTATCTATTTACTTGTATTTTAGTTAATTTATTATTGTGAGTCATAATTTAGGTCGAAAATGCTAGTTGATTTAGGACATGTGACCAGTGGAAGTATTATGGGATGGAGATGCGGCACCCCCACTGGAATGGACATGGGGGACCCCCTTCCCCTAGCCATACCCCTCCCCGGATAGGATAGCAGAGCGAGCACTTGCTCTAACGTAATCCCGTCTACATACCCAACTCAACACACCCACGAACACAAAAACATATTTGTACCATTTCGATTTTATGATGTTTTTAGTACAAATTTCCACTGTAAAATGAAATATTGTGCGCAAATGTTAAAAGCTGAGAAATAGCACTTTGTTTGCATAGCGAAAAATGTTTGTTTTGATTTCTGATTAGCCTTTCAACAAAAATAAAAATTTACCAGACCCTCTTTTTAGGAATTTTAAATCTTCAGTGGTGCAGATAACGAATGAAGTTTCCTTTTATTCTACACCCAAAACTGAGGTTTTATAAAATCATATTTTTATCAGGCACGTCTGGCAAAATTGTTTATCACAAAGAAAACCTCGACAGTTATAGCAATTAATGAATGTTTGATGGCAGAACGGTAAAGTAACGAGTACAAAAATAGACAATCTATGACTGTACAAGAGAACCAAAACATACCTCAGGAAATAGTTCCACATGTTCAGCTAAACGTAAATACCTTTAAAAAAAATGATAAGGTATGAAACCATGAAAGTATTCCGTTAAACACAGATTTTTTTCCTCAACAAGGTAAAAATTCATTACGTTCCACATCAATCACCGCAAACTTTCAATTCCAAAAATATAATTGTACAAATTTACAAGTGGTACATTAAAACAGGTATTCTAGGTATTGCTTTCCATGACTCCCCATCTCAACAAGGTAAAAATTCATTACGTTCCACATCAATCACTCCAAACTTTCAATTCCAAAAATATAATTGCACAAATTTACAAGTGGTACATTAAAACAAGTATTCTAGGTATTGCTTTCCATGACTCCCCATCTATTGCGAGCAAATAACAACATAACAAGTTGGACATAGTCAGACGGCAATTGATTATTTTCTGCGTTGTCATCAATAGGTGTATTCTATTCATGGGGCATAACGTGTGTTAACAATCAAACTATTCCTGCATGGAGTTTCATACTACGACCCGAGTTTCCAAAAATAAGTTTCCGAAAACTAGACCATTAATTCTATGACAAGGATAAATCATAATTGCATAATGTTCTGGTACGACGCCCGACCTCAACAATACAGATGAACTTGACAAATAGTGCTTTTTACTGAATGATACAAAAGATATAAACACCAAAATCTGACCATCGAATTACGGATAAATATTAAAGATTAAACAAAACCTAACGCTATCGAGAACTTATGTACATATCACATGTATACTATTGCACTGTTAAAACCTGAAGCCCAACATTGCGGCCTCTTCCAAGGTGGGATAGCAGACAGGTGGGGCTTCATGTCTCTTCCAAGGTGGGATAGCAGATAGCTGAGGTTCATGCAGGAGTTAGCAACAGCGGTGAGTAAAGTAGCCCGACGGAATCTCCCCGTGTACCCGCAGTTTATGTATATAATTAGGAGCTCTCATTGTTTGACATGCAAGTGCCATGAACGTTGGGCTCGAATTCTCTAATCACACACAAATATCACAGGAGAATACGCAATAAAAACGACACGAAGATGCAAAAAACTACTGACATTGAAACACGAACATATCTATGTTAAATAGATATTTACAATTTACGCAGACAAGGGAAGTATTGCTGCAGTACTGTCAGATCTATCACATAGCCATTGGCAAAAGTCGGTGATATTCTATCAATTTACACTTTACAGTTTACGTCGAAAAATTACGGAAAATATAACTAACTACTCCACAGTTTTATGACACATAACTAGCAGATTAAGTGGATAATCATTTTCCGAAAAAATTCTTAACATGTTCAGTATACTATTCTACACCCTTTATGGCACTGAGGTTTACCTGATCTGAGACTAGTTTCTTGGGTTTTTAGTTAAATTGCAGACTTCCTAAATTCACACAATATCACACATTTTGTTCTGTTTTCATTCTATTTATCTGTGTTGAAGACAGTAATCGGTAACTCCTTCTTAGCGATTAGTTGATGAAATGTTTCTCATGGTTGAACTTTCACCTTCTTTACAGAAGAGGTGTGTGATGAAACTATAGGCGTCCGGAAATGTTTTGTAACAGTTACTACATTTGTGCCAATCGTTAACAGCGTGACAACTTTTGTGTAAATATGACGCCACCCTGTCTTTGTGGTAGGCAAAGCCGCACGGACACGCGTAGTAGTCCTCCCTCGTACACAGCTCCTCAAACAGTTCTGCAGTGGTGAAATCAGTCAGGGTTACCTGACGGTAAGGCTGACCAAATGGTGCTGGAAGACGGGCTTGAGGTACGGGAGCAGAGGCCTGAGGTACTCGAGCAGGAGCTTTAGGTGCTGGAGCTGGGGCTTGAAATGCTGGAGCAGAGGGCTGAGGTCGCAAAGCAGGTGGTCGAGGTGGTGCGGCCTCTGTAGTAGCTCCTTCTGCCGGAGTAGGCTCGTCGTGCTGCTCTGGAACTTCAATTTCTGGTGATGACGCTTCTGGAAATTCTTCAACCTGACCCTCTAACTGCCGGGGTGAACGTTCTGCATCAACCTCTTCTGGGCGCGATTTCTTGGTGGGCGGGCAAGAATCGGTTTCACTAGATTCAATCTCTTTCTCTACAAATCGAAGATGACTGTCCGTTTTTCGGTGATTTTCTATTTCGCCAGGAACAAGGATTTCACTACATAAGATGCAAATTATTCTGATATTTACTGTAGGGAGTTCGTGCTTTTCTTCAGCATGTGTTAACAGCCGGTCGATCCTATAAATTTTGCGTCTGCATATACGGCACACTATCTGGTCTTTTTTTGTTATCTTGAACGCAATGTCAGTGGTAATTTTAACGTATTCCCAAAATAAGTTGTTCATTTTTTTGTCGTGACCATCGCTGATGATGTGTATCTGAGCGTCGTTCATCTTTGAACATTTAAAATTACAAACTTCACATTCAAAAATAATCGTCTCTTTTTTCCTGTGATGTCGGTCATTTTTGTGGCTCATGATTTCAGCAAATATTTTCGTTAAAAATTTACAGCTGACACAGTTCAGACCTTTGTCGTTAACGCTGAAGACGGTCTGAACACCTTCACCATCGGACTGCTCACTTTCTGAGTACGCTCCTTGATCTACGGAGGTCACATTCCGTGGTGTATCGGACGCTGCTTGCTTTGAAGCTTCGTATTCAGCCCTCGATCTGGCAAGCGCAGCGTCAGGTTCAGGAGATGTTTGTTTTGAGGCTTCGTATTCAGCCCTTGACTTCGCCAGCGCCACATTAAGTTCGTGGTCGTCTGTTTTCATATGTTCTCTGAAGTTGGCCAAGCTTTTTTCCGTGATTTCGCAGATCTTACACTTGTAGAGAAATACGCTAATTTTTTCTTTGTGGCTGGTGTCAAGATGGTTGCCCACGTCATTTATGACTTTAAAAGTTAATTTGCACGTATCACAACGAAAGATTTCTGTATCTGAAAAACTCACTGTGTATGACTTACTGCTTTTCTTCTGCGCAGTTGCGCTTACTTTAGGTTTCTTTCTGACAGGTTCAGTACCAGTTTCCTGATCATCACTGTTTGCTCTCTTACTCGCTTTCCGTTCAACAGCTTTTTTATGTCTTACACCCAGTTCATGCTTGTGTAATTTGGTTTTAGAACATGTCCTGAATTCTGGGACGCAGTCTTCGCACTGATAATAGTTACAGTCCTTGGAGCTCAGTTTCACGTCATGTTCAACGTACATGTGCTCGACAAATACGTCTATGCTCTCTACGGTTTTACTGCATTGTGAGCATGCGTAATTTGATCCATGCTGATATTGTTTTACAACCCGTAACAACTCTGTGCGTTTCGTCCCATTCGTCGCCAAAGAAGTTTCATCTGATTCTTCATCGTCGGTAATCTCTGTTTGGGCCATTTTGGCTTTCTCCGTTTTTATATGATTTGGAGAAAGTAAGTGTGCCTCGATTTTGTTTTGCTTGATTGTTCTAAACACAGGAGTGCAGTCATTACATTCATAATGCCTTAGGCTCGGCTCAAACACATTATGTTTTTTGTAGAGATGTTCCCGGAAGTCTCCTTGCTTTGGGAGACTCGTGCTGTAAAAACACTTGTCGCAATGGTACCTATCTCCTTTCTCATAAACTTGCAAGAATTTTTGGATAGTTTTCTTTTCCTCCATTTCAACTGACTTCCTTCTATCTTCTACTCCTATATTTTTACCAGTTTTTGGACTTTTTTCAATTTCAACGTACCTTCTTTTTCCAGGGCGAACTGTTATTCTTATGTTGTGTGACGAAACCATATGGTATTTGAAACCATCGGTTGTTTTTAGAATTTTGTCACATCTCTTACACTTGAAAGCCTCCTGATTGTTGACGACACATCTGTAATTACGCAAAATTCTTCTGTCACGTATGCGTCCGCGCAGGCTATTCCTTCCCGCATTTGTCATACCGAAGTCCTTCAGTAGTCGTTTCTTCCTGCGCACGTACCAGGCAATGAGTTTTTTCTGATCTTTGGGTCTGTCATTAGTTCTCGGTATCTTTATCTGTAGTCTGCTTCTCTTTGGTGGTATTTCTTCCTTCACTTTACTCTTGTGTGGCCTCACAAATGTCTCCAGTTCCTTGAGCTGAGTTTCCAGATAGTGCAAAATCTCTGAATTCTTTTCCTTCTTAATATGAGCTGTAATATGCTTCTTCAATCCACTTGGGTATATATATACACCACCACAATCGTCCAATGGGCATCTACAAAATATTATTGACACTGGTGATCATAGAGATCAATGAAACTCACTCACCTCGTCATAGTTAACCAACACAAACATAATACATAAATCCGTAGTTATGGTTTCATCACACAGAGGTTAAGTAGTACGGGAACTGGAAATGAACTGATCTAATGCCAAAGCATGGGTTCCCGGTACTGTTCTTGTTCAAGCTTAGTGCGAATAAGCCACAAACCCTTTAGCTCCCCAGACTACATCGAAGCATTTGGCGATTCACAAACCTGTATGTCCTCCCTTCTGGAATAATCCCATGCTGTGTGAGCCTGTGATCGCGCATAGCACTTGAAGACTTGGCTGTAATCCCACACTGAGGGCAATGGATGTGCACATAGGTCTCATCAGAACATCTAAAAGAATTGGTGCATACACACATAGTACCAAGTACCAGTCTAGTAACTAATGACAAAGGAGATATATCGAACCAGAGACCAATCCCTTAAGAAGTTAGGAGAAAAAAATGAGTAGAAGACATAAGCGTGTAATGCACTCAAAAATAAAAAAAACTTTGACAAATATCACTTACTTGCATTTCTGAAATGACTCTGGCTTTTGTTCGGATGGAAGCGATGGTGAAATAAATGCTGGTGTTTCTTTCTTCACACGTATTTCAGGCTTTTGCTCGGGCTCTTCATCAGAACTATCATTCTCCACCTGAAAAAAATCACACTTTTCGTTAACCCGAAGAAACTGGTATGATAAAATAATATGATATGTCCATCTTCTTTTTTTTGTTAATCGTCACAACTTTTCAATACGGAAATAACATGCTGGCAGATAAAAAAACTGTTGAATAGCAGCGTCTGCTATCAAAAAACTATTGTCATTGAAATGGTAGCTGTCCGTGCCGTACACAATTTTTCTCAATGATAAATTTGTCCCACGTGAAAATGACATCTGACTTAAAGTTAATGCATACTGTGTGTCTAGACCAGTTGCAGTACAAGTTTTAATTTATATTTTTCATGATTAGCATCGTCTCTCGTATGGAGTTCCTGAAAACAAGACACTTCATTGCAGACTTAAGTGTCACCACCAAAGCGACAGTTTGCTGTCAATGAATTTTCTGTTATGGTGTAGGTGAAATTGTAAAAGTGAGAGTGAAACTGTCATATTTTAGATACAATACAAGATTGAGAATGTTAACAGCAAATGGCAAAGATGTTCCTGTCCAAAAGGAGTAGTTTGTGCTAAAACAGTTTCTTTCTAAATACCAGTAAAAAGTTAGAAGACAACGCTTTACACTATTGTTCGCTTGAACAATGTGGAAAAAGCACTTCTGGTGGTGAAATTGGTTCAATGTCAGGCATATAGTTAACGATCAATATTTCTCCAAGGCATTTCTTATTTATATTTTCCTGAAAATACAACTTAAGAGTAAAGTACGTGTTATCTGTTCCCAAGGTTCAAAGCACAATTTAAAACCGACCCATTCAAGAAAAGTTTACCACCTACAACTGTCGCCAGGTGAATACAGTCTATGATTTTTTTGCAATAGCAACTGTGAAAAATTGACAAACACTTACCTTCAGTAATAGTTTGACTACTCTGTCTGTTGATTCTCTTTGATTTGAAGGATTTGTTTCATTCTTAAAAGAATAATTGAATGAACGTTACCAGACACGAATACTGATCGACAATTATTATATCTTCAACAAAGGCAATTCCTACATTTTTTACTCTGTAAAGCACAATCCCTAGAGTAGAATTTCCTACCATGGTCTGTTTTTCTGTGGTATTTGTACTGGAGAGGGCTGATGTCACGCTTGTCATTTCAGATGTATCTTCGACCTTAATTGTGACCTTAGATGACCTAAGTGGGTCTTCACCAGCAGTCAGCATTTCGTAACTATTATCATTTGGTTTTCTTCTGAAAACAAAAACAAATAAATACGGGAAATGAAACAAAAGCATATATTGTTCGGATGTAATTTTCACAACACGATTACACCAATGAAGTGTTTCGGAAATATTTACCTGCATATGGCTTGCCTGACGTTTTGAGTGTGTCCTGCTGTTTTCATGTGGCCTTGGAATTCCCGACACTTTTCGGAGGTGTAGTTACATGGCGTGCATTCATACAAGGCAGAGGTCAGTTTCATATGAGTTTCTCTAAGGTGACTGGACACCTACCATTCACATGATAAAAATCGATTTTAATTGGAGCAAAATATAAATTTACAATCAAATGCCTGTGGCAATTTATCATGAAACTCACCGCGATTGACGAACATTTCGGGAACACTTTTCCGTTGCATATCCAACATAACATCCTCCCAACTTCATCAATTTCCACGAAACTATGAAAATACAGCAAACGCATATTAACATCACTGGTAAAAGGTTATCTGGTTCTTCCCTAGACTATCG
The DNA here is from genome assembly GCA_038406175.1 of Haplosyllis leylae. Taxonomy (NCBI): domain Eukaryota; kingdom Metazoa; phylum Annelida; class Polychaeta; order Phyllodocida; family Syllidae; genus Haplosyllis; species Haplosyllis leylae. The sequence continues at coordinate 5,640 of JBCAUG010555951.1, read as the reverse complement.
CGTCACAACAACTACCGACAATTGCACAGATGAAAATGTCAGCATAATATTCTCTGCTGAATTTGTGAACAAATAATGATACATTTTCTTACCTGTTCTTGTGTTTAGGTCCTCTCTTCTCGACGACTTCGTTTTCACTAGCCCGTGATTCGGATTCCAAGTTGGAACTTGCCTGGTTAGAAGTACCGGACATAGATTCTTGACCAGTTTGTTCTGATAGCGTTAAACTGGATGCTTCTCCGGTTACGGGAGTTTTCGGCAGCGTTTTTGGTTGATTCGCATCCTTCACTGGCCTCTGTAACGTTGTGGACCCATGAACAACGTCAGTCGAGGATGTTTCTGAAGTATTCACTGCTTCTGATAAATCTAGACCCAGAATTGACTGTTTGGACCAAGGGGGACTGCCGAATACTTTTGGTGCAGTGTTCACGGACGGAACTCTGGTGTTCGATTCTCTTGCGTCAGTGGAAACGTTCCTGTTGTTTTTCTTTTCACCCTTCTCCATTGCTACGGCGACGGTTGTATGCGTTTCTTTGTCCGACGTGGATGGAGTGCAGACTTTCCTGCTTCGGTCTGAGTCTTCCCTAGTTGCTAATCTACAGGTAATCATACATGTGTGTTATTAAGTCAATAGTCCTACTGGCAGTATGCACGGGTAGGAGAAACTTTTTTGGGAAAGATTTCTCAAAAATCAAACAAATGTCTCCAAACGTCAGATCCTTTTGTCAACTTACCTTGCTTTACTTCGACTAATTGATTCTTTCCGTTTCTCAACTGTTGATTTTCTGCTACCTTCCTCGGGAGTAACCAACTCCACCCGTTCATTGGTTGAATGCACACTGAAGTCGTTTTGAAGGTTTTTCCCTGCTGCTTTTGTCTCATTTTCCCGTTCACTTTGACCAGGGTCGTTGTTATTTGCAGTATTAAGTGATCTGTACTTATTGTTATTCTTTTCTCTGTTGTCATCAGAAGACGGCTCATGGATAATCTCGCCAGTGGAAGGCCTTTAAAACAACAAGTTATTTAAATTTTATAATTATAGGAATAGTGCTGGAAAGTGCGTGTATAATTCAATAGTCAAACACCCTTCTTCTTACCTCTCTCCGGTCTTAGTATTTTCCGCTGTAGATATTTTTGTGACACTGCTGGGTTTTCCTGTCGAATTATGTCGCGTTTTTTGTGAATGCGCAACAACGGTATTTCCAGAGAAAACCGACTCACAACTCATCTTGCCGCTGGCATGTCCTGTCAATTCCCCATGTTTATTTGATCTATCTTTTTTCTCATTACTGGATTTGCTAGTTGTACTGACCCCTTCTTCATCCTTGTCCTTCTTATGTTTCTTTTTCTTCTTATTGGGTGACTTTCTGGCACCAGAATTTTTAGTTTTTTCGTCACTAAGCTCGTCAGCAGAATCCTCCGACACAGAAACAGTCTTCTGCTTGGGAATTCTAAAGCCTGGAATAGGCTTTATTTTGAGAGCGCCTTGTGAAAGTTTTGAGTCATGTGTTACCTTTCGTGGATCTTGTATTTCCACTGGAGTCCTCGCAGTTGGCTGTTGAATCTTTGCTGGATGTTTTGCCACGCTAGATGAACTCTTTATACCAGACTTATTGGCAGCTTTTAAACTTTCATTGGTCCCTGATTCTTCCTGTGTCGAGGAATTTGGTTTTGGTCTCTCTTTAGTGTGCTGCTTCTCGCTAGATTTGGAGTACCGCATAGATGGCAATGCCACACAGTTTTGTCGGGGATCATAAACAGCGTTTTTCTCTTTAATACCCAAGGTTGTCTTTGATAATGAAGTGCCTTTAGCCGTTTCTCGGTCGGATGGAGACTTTTCAGTGTGAAGCGGTGAAAGTGAGCCTGCAGATCCAGCACCTGAACTATGTCTTGATCTTTCATGTCGATCTAAAAGTGACCTATGTTTGGTACCTGAGGATTCTGAAGACTTTACTGATGCATGGCTGGTACTACGAATATCTTTACTGTCACTTTTCGTCTCACCTGTTGACCCAGACGCACGATTGGAAGAACTGTACGGGAGAGTGGGCAATATTGTGCTGAGTAAGTCTCCAGATACCATATTACTGGCACCCGTTGAGGAAACAGCCGATGTTGCTGTTACTACCGAGGATCGATTCGGTGTACTTTTAATAGAAGCTGATTTAACGACAGTAGATTCTGGCTTCTTTTGCATAGTAATCATAGCCTTACTGGTACCTGTAGAGATACCAGCTGTTGTGGGCGATGTAGTTTCAGCAAGGGCAGCAGCATCCGACTTCTTTGGCATTGTGCTAATAGCCCTATTGGCACTTATGTGGGTGACTGTTAATGCTGATGATGTTATTGTTGTTGCCGTTTTCATCTTAGGTATTGTATAACGTTTGTTATGGTCAGCAGGAGAAATGGAAGCATCGGAACTATGCCTTACTTTGTTTCCCAAGACTTGACTTTGTCCTTGATTCCGTGGGGATCTTTGGTCAGGAGAAGTATTAGATTCAAGAAATGGGTTACTCTCCTTACTTTTGTGCGCATTTGAAATAGATATCCCTGGTTTTGTTTTGGAAGTGATCCCAGCGCTGGATTCCAAAGCAGAACTGCTGGACTTCGAGACACTAGATACGGTTGTGCCTTTAGTTGCTGAGCTAGAATACACTGGCCAGGGATTTCCTGGGGCTGTCTTTGTACTTGAAAAGGAACTTGATCCTGAGGATGTGATGACGCCTGAAATAGGCTTCGTAATGATGGCGTCTTGTAAAAGTTTTGAACTGTGTGTCCTTTTTCGGGGATCTTGTACTTCCATGGGGATTCTCGTAGCTGCCTGTTGAATCCTTGAAGGAACCGAAGAAGATGGAATTCTTGCACCATGCCTGTTTTGATATTGTGAAATTGTTATTTTATGTTGCTCTGACGAGTGTTTCACTTCTGATAGAGATTTATTAGGCAAAGATGTATCTTTGTTTTCTGTTGATCGACCACGTGATAATTCTGGTGATGCTATTGGTGCTGCTGATGAAACACTAGCTCGCTGCAGAATGGTGGAAGAACTGGAAGATGGTCTTTCACTAGTCCGAAAACCTGATGTTGCCGACTGTCTACTAACCGCATCAAATGTTGATACATGTGGATGAGCCAGATTTAAATTAGGAATTGATGTTGCTGCTGCAGAATCAAAATTGAGAACAGGTTTTTTCTCCCACGGAGGAGTCTTGACCAGTTTTGAAGCACTACTGCTGAAAAGTATTGTGCCAGCATCCATGCTGTTACTTTCAACTCGTTTGCTATCTGCACTGCTTTCGGAATTTTGTTTCTTTTCCCATGGCGTCATCTTGTTGCCAACTGCTCCTGCCGACCGTTGACTCCATAAGGGAGTGGTTTCTTTTGACCATGGATCGTTTACTCTAAAAGTAACAATGACCACAGTTAATTGATAACAATTGAGATAACAAGTTGACATGAATAATGACGAAGTACTGATTTTGTACTCGTTTAATACATTTAACTATTTACCCAGTTCGTTTGATACTATGCTCACTAGCACGCTGATGAGGAACGGTGAATCCAGCTTCATCCACCAGTTTGCGTTTCTCTGTCGACCCTAGTAACCATAATATACACGAGCTTTATCTCAATACTTTTTTAAATACACACTGTACATTTATCTTCCTTTTCTTTTCACGTGTCACGTGTCTCGGAAAATAGCTTTTGTGTATACAGAAGGGTCAATACATTACATTGACAGAGTCAACTTTGAGGACACATTTAAAAACCTGCAATTTACTGCATCTTTAAAGGTCACTGTTATGAAGTCCAGACATTCCTGTTGATACATACTTTGAGAACTGTTACTGCGCGCTTTCTGTCTCTCTTTCTGCACACGGTTTTTGTGATATGAGTATTCTTCATGGTCCTTCCAGGACTCAAGATTTTCAGTCTTAAACTTACATAGTGTACAATTATATCTGTCAAAAAAAGGAAGTGACAGTGTTTCTAAAGTCAAACTACTCATCAAATACCAAACTTACTATTTTTGATATTAAATAGTGTTACATTAGCTATCTTGTACCTAACTACGTTGGCCTTCTTCCTGTGCGTCATCCTCACGTGAGTTTCTGTTACTTTCAGATCTTTGTTCATACAACTGCATTCTCCACAACTATACTCAATGCCATTGTAGGCGATGGTTACTGAAAATACAACCCCTAAAAAAAAATTCCACTTGTAGTTATGTACTATAATGTCAAGCGGCAATCTGACTTTATTCTGCTACAACTTTTCATTGTAAGGTAAGATCATGTGACAAATTCACTGGGTTCCGCTTACATCTAGCAACTAGAAACACGTGAATTCTGAGTAACCAGGTGTTCGTAAAAACTGAATTTTTAACATTGTGGTTAAGTGCTGACTTGCTAATAAAATAACTGCCCGCTTTACAACAAGCATTTCGAAGCACATAAATTCTGAGTAACCAAATGCTCATAGTAACTAAATTGTAAACTAACTCCTTGTGAGCGCAACCCAGAGTACTGTCACATCACTAACCAGTAAAAATGAGGGCAGCGGGATCCTTTAGCGTACTCAACCCACCACGTTTTCACGTTTCACGTTTTCAGTGAACTTACCTGAGAGATTACCAGAGCTTGAGAGCGATGTCATTTGGGACATGGTTTCCGACATATCGTCGTCTCCCATGTAATTTCGTCTGCCAATCATAATATCATCCAAAGTTAATGCGTCATCATTTGATGAACTACCTGAAATGCACAACATAGTCGATCTGTAAAGACACACATGGACTTTAATAAAATAGAAATGTATCTCGATGAACTAAAATGTTTTTACCTCTCGACTCATTAACGTTGTCCCCCGAATCTTCAGCGGGTTTGGAGTTTTCCTTGCTGGTTTTATTTCTCTCAGCTGCGTAATCTTTGGTTCTTTGTGATCTCTGAGTAAATTTTGCTTCTTCCTCCGTCTTTTGCCGAAGAAATTCTTTCCACGAATTTACCTTAGCCGGCCCCTCAAGTGAACCACTGGATAGAGTCTTCGTCATTTTACCCGCTGTTTGTTCCGACTCTAGATGCTTTATATGAGTTTCAGTGCTTGTTCTGTCGCTCTTTTCCGCTTCAACAGACTTTATACTGTGAGAAACGCAACCGTGAGCTTCTTCTGTTTTTTGCCGAAGAAATTCATCCCACGGATTCAGCTTACCTTGAACCACAAGTGATCCGTGACTTTCAGACTGTGGCCTTGCTTTACTGTAACTAATCTGCCTGTCAGACAACCCATGATGTCTGCAATAGGAAAAGAAAATGAGCAATCCCAGTCAAGTGTTATCTTTCAGCAGCAATTTTACAACTGCCAGCTTCCCCATTCTTTGGACAAAAATTGTAAGTGGATTTGTCATCTGTGACTTACCCTCCACCCCGGTGACCCTTCCACGACATATTTCAATGATGATGATCCATACATTCGACTACATCTGAAAGCGAAAATAAATTAAGAAGTTAATTATTGTCCAGATTGGACGTATTAGGTCCAGGAAAGTTAAGTAAATATAATAATTATAAATAACTGCATGGAAAGGCAAATGCTACTCTCCAGATTGGAAGTATCATTTAAGTGCACGGAAAGGTAAGCAAA
>JBCAUG010555840.1:0-14675 GCA_038406175.1 Haplosyllis leylae | reverse complement strand
TTAATACTTACAAAGAAAAAAATTTAAATAATTAAGCCACAACAGCTCTGCATAAAGCCCATGGGCTTCTTGTTATTATTTCAGTCAACATTTTGTGTCAAAAGGACAGCTGACAAAAATTTCTCACGGAGAACCTATAATCTATTTACGAAACAATCAGAATTGTTGGATCTTCCTAGACGGTGCATTAGTCAGTGATTTTTCTATGTCTTGTTGATGTGCGCCATCGCTCAGTTTAAATGATATGTACGGGGCTACGTTCCTATAGCTATCGCTAAAAATACCATCTTTGCTTAAGGCTGCTGTACCCACTTGACCGAATCATCGTGAATGAAATAAATTATAGTGCAAATTGTAGACAATGATATTAGGAATCACTCTGTGAAGTTTGAAAAAGGTTCACTGTTCTGTTTTTCAGTATTTGAATGATGAAGTTGGCTTCCAGGTCCATTGAAATCAATGGTAATCTGTATTTTTCTCAACATTGGCATAGTGAAATTGCTTTCAACTTTACACTCTGTTTTAATTATTAAAATGGTATTTTTTCAGACAAAAATATTTGATGAAATTAACTTCTTTCTAATTATAATTTACATATTACTACATTTCAAAACTGTTTCTTGATTCCCCCTACAAATTTCTATGGACAACTGACATGCAGAATGCATTGCCATTTGTCAAAAGGCCACCATAGTGCACTACAATTGACCACAGTTCAATTTGGTTAAAGAGGGTAACAATAGAGCTGGTGGTCAATGAAGCATAACTCTGTGTTTTGACGAGAGTTTTACGTCACAACACATCACAAGTTGTGTTCACACCAAATGTCAGCATCAGTGTCATCCGCAATCCTAGCATTTACACTAGTGTCAACATTGAAATGGCGCCCAGATCCATTCCAAGTGCGAGGTCTATTTGATCCGGTGTAGAGCGGTGGTGGGTCTCAGGTGCGGCTGAGACAGTGAGTCACTATAGGCAACTTTATACCTCTATTACCCATGATCTCTCGACTGGATCTTACATCTGTTCCTCACAAGTAAGAATTATCTTCAGTTTAACTATTTATTGAAGTTATGTACAATCTACATAGTAGTTGCTCTCTGATGTATTTCAGTATTTAAGTCTAGTTACTGGTATGGCACCTAAACCAAAGTTGTATCCTAGATGGATCGGCATTTAAGCTATCTGCACTGTACTGTGTAGGGTATTAAATACCTACCATGATCAGCATATGATTGGCTGATACAGAAGGATGCAGCTATTTGCCACATGCCTGGTTGAATCCTGTGGGGCTCTCAACCTAAGTGTGTAGTCTACAGCGGCATGGGAACTTTGGGGACCGTGCACAAGCGTTGTTGCTAACGTCAATGATGACGCTTGGTGTGAATAGACACCCTCACAATGTCCCAATGAAATAACGATGTACTCCTCTGGCCTACAAGTTACATTTCACATGCACTCTTGACAAGTATCTTAACAAAATTAAGGTTGACTTTTTCAACTCAATCAGAGCTACGATGATCAAATATTAAAGGAAATGTATTTAATTACTAAAGGTGAATCAAAATGTACTGGGAAATTTGACTAACTTAATTACTGAACCAAACCAGTGGCGAACTAAATCTACAATTTTGAGTACAAAAAAATTCAATATATAGCGTATTGACTGCAGAACGATTCACAGAGGATCAATTATATCTCAACAAGAACCATAGGTTTACCTAAAATTTCCCCACAATTTAAATATTTCAAAATTTTTGAGGACACAAGATCTTTTTGGGGGGGGGGCACTGATATTCCTGTTTTGGACTTCTCAAGACGTCTGCCCTTTGTTTCAATGCCTGGGTGAATTCCTACTTGCGTGCGTCGTCGCCAGTAATGGATTCATCAGATTCACTTCCAGTGCAACACCTGCTGACCTCTCCCAAAAATATAATGGTCTTTGCCCTTTCATCGCATCATATATCAGTGCAAATAGTTTAAAAGAAACAATTAATATGAGAGTAAACTGCCTCATGCAACGTGATAAAATTAAAAGGTTGAATAGTTATTTTGCTTTGAATCCACCACTTATCACGGAAACCTAGTCAAGCAGCCTTGATGCACTTGCGGAGTTTGTTTTCATCTTTGATAATCACGCTGAAGGAATTATGTTTGATTTAAATCTAACATTTTAATTTGAACATTTCATTTCCTGAAGAGTGACGATTTACATTAATCAACATCTAAGGGACTATTCGTACCAAGCAAAATGGAAAGCGACAAAGAAAAAATTTAACAGACATCAAAAACGAGATTTGCTTTCGCTTTCTCTCGGCGTAAATGGACCTTAAAGCGACAAGCATTCCGAGATGGAAATAGGACTCTAGAAATATGTTTTTTTATTGGTGGCTCGTTAGAGTCACCTTAGTGGTTGATTGGCTGTTTTTGTCCTGAAATTTTGGGCCCGTGTGGGGACCTATTAAGGCCTTTTGTGGCTCAGTGACTGTATATGAGATGGGGCTTGTACCTGCAGGTGGTGGGGACACCTTACCACTATATGTTGTAATCAAACCTTTTATGACCTAGTGTGGTGGGGACCCAAAAACCTAGTTTATAATTGCTTTTGCACCCTTTGCACACCTCGCAGCCTTCGCACCAACGAGCCACCTGGTGAAACTTTCACTGCCTGATATTTAGTTTAGTATCAGATTGTAAGTGTGAGTGGCTTCATAACCTCATAATAGCAAAATGTATTTATTCGTGATGTATCAAAATAGGATTGATAGAAAATCAACCTTTTCTTTCAGCCTTTGCAAGTTTCTGTTGAAATAAAATATCGGTGTCCTTGACATGTCAATGTAGGACAGGATGCAACAAAACTCCGAATCAAAAATTAGTAGGAAACAATAACAGTTATTCTTAAGCCTTGTTTACACGCAGCGTTTTTCAACCCGTTAAGGCCTGTTCACACTGAGCGTCACAACGTAAAGTTGACGGGCGGCACCTTTGATCTTTTTGACGGGCACTGTGACGGGCAGGATGTGTTGCATACCCATTTGCCCGTCAACGTAGCATTTTTTACGTTGACGGTAACGTTGACCTACCGTGTGAACAGGCCTTTATTCTGCCAAAAAATAACGCAGCGTTTGCCGCATAGAACGGGTTGCAGACGCATTCTGTGCATTGAAATCTGCGTCATTTTTTGAAAACGCTACGTGTAAACAGACATTAATACAAGAAAGGCCTCCTGCGTGAACGCAAGAGGCATACCGCTCACTGCGTAGCAAGTGCTTGCTATGCTGTCCTATCCCGGGGGAGGGGGGGGTAAACCCAACCTGACCTGGCCGGGGGGTACCCCAAACTGACCTGGCCAGGAGGGGGTACCCCATCCCTGGCCGAGGAGATGGGGTGTACCCCAACCTGACATGACCAGGGGGTATCCCATCCCTGGCCAGGTGTGGATGGGTACCCCAACCTGACCTGGCTAGGGTACCCCCTCCCCATCCTGACCTGGACCTGGCCGGGGGGATACCCCATCCCTGGCTGGAGTACCCCCCACCCCCGGGGACTGACGAACAAACTGAAACTATTACCTTCCCCCATCCTTCGGATGCGGGCGGTAATAATGCCTTCAGTGATCTATTTGTCAGAGCTTTTACCTTTTACCTGAGTTAATCATAAACCACAGGCTACATTTACACGGGAATAGCGATTCAATTAAAAGCGGTCTCCTATTCATTTACATAACCACATATAAATCTATTGACAACTTGGTAATCCATCTGTAATATTATTACACAGAGAAATAATAGGCTAATTATGGTAGAGATGTTTCATCGAGACCCACAGGCTCTCATGAACTCAATGACTCGTCTAAATACTCGTTCACCTTGATATTTTCTTCTGACTCGATTCCCAAAATAGAGATGTACTGGCACACACAGTTGTAGATGTAGTCATAGTAGCAGTTAATATTTGTGAAGCCTTTGAAACATGTCTACATAACATTGGCGGATCTAGGGGCACAAGGGATGCCCCCCCCCAGTCAAAGTTTTTTCATTTTCATGCAGTATAATAGGCTGGCGCCCTCTATGGGTTGCCGCCCCTTCTGCGAAGTAAAATGGGAATTTATATTGGTACGAATATACTGAAATATACTCAAGTATTTTGGATGATGATAGGTTCCAACATACCTGTATGAAATTTTAAAAAAATATTCGGGTGTGTTGAAACCTATCGTCATATTTGTTGCTGATTATTCGGGTATGTGTCACAACATACCACTATAAATTCACATTTTATGTGGACATGTAGTGAAATTAATAAGTACAACTACAACTATATGTCCCAGTGCGCACTTGCATGACACACCCCTTGCTGTGTTGTTCTGGATGGACCATTACGGATTGCTTCCCACTCATTACTTCTATTCATTGTGATGAAATATTGTTAAGGGGTATCAGTCTGGTCGAGCTATGGGGAATGGCTGCCAAGAGGTCAGCAGGTGTTGCACCAGAGGTGAGCCTGAGGAATATATTGCATGCAGGTGACAAAGAATGCAAGCAACAGATCCAGCCTGGCTTTATAACCCAGACGTCCAAAAGAGGGGTATCAGTGGCCCCACTAAAAAGAACTTGTGTCCTCAAAAAACATTTGAAGAAAAAAGATTTCTCATTCTGAAGAAAAAGATTATTCTTCACTAATCCCTTATTCAGATGTCCTTATTTTTAAACATACAGACTATTTTGGTACAGGACTTAAAAGAGTTAAACTGACGATGAAAGTTTCAATTACAGGACAACAAAAGAAACTATTAACTCTGAGTGACAATCTAAGACGTAAAGCCGACTGGAACTCTTTCTGAGAACAAAAGAACGATAGGTTAAGCCTGCTCTTTTTTCTGACAAGTAAAACAACAAATCAATGTGATTCTTAAAATAACTTCTACGGGTATTTTCAGAGACATCGTGGACTAGTTGACTCGTTGTCAGAACTCTTTGGAAAGAAATTGGAGCTACAGTGGATCTGATAGTAAATGTAAACTGGAGAGGGCGCCACCACTCCAGACATCACATCAGACCCATCTGGCGGACTAACTTCAGTTTTATTAGATCACGTTCATCACCAGTTTTTCATCATTCTCAAACACAATTGGTAAGTTTATTTTTGCACTGAATGAAAAACACTTGGTTTAAATTCTGCTCTTGCTGAGTTGGGTTTTCGCATTGATGCTTGAAACTACTATCTTGAAGTTCATCTTCAGAACTTAACCAGGTCAAGTACATCACGGCAGAATTTGCATTTGACCTTTCTCGACCTATTTCTTGAAGCCTTGTAATCAATCACAAAACTATAAATCTCATTTAAAGAACTTCACAAAGTCAGCTGATGAGTTGCCTTGTGATTTTAACAGAATGAAAAAGAGGGTGGCTTTTTTAAGCATGATAAAAATTATATTGAAACCAATAAGTAGTCTCCAGATCAGTACAAAACTCAAGCCTTACTTTATTTATGGGAAACAAAAATGTTTTCCGAAATATTCCAAAATAAACGTTTCGTCACTAAGGCTCATTTACACCAAGCGTCAGCATCAAGACAAAGTTTAGGCAGTGATGACGCTAGCGATACAGCTCTGATTAAATCAATGGAGACGAAGCAACTTTATTTGTTTCCATTGTTTTCAATGAGACTTGTATTGCTAGCGTCATCACAGTGTTGACGCTGTGTGATTTAATCTTGCACTAATTGTTACAGATATCTCATTTCTCGTGATGTCTCTTTTTTTTACAGAGAAATTTTCAACGACGATCAGACTTTGATCGGATATCATCTCATTTCCGTCATCATCACCGAACAGTTCCGACACGATCTACCAAACTGGGGCTGTGTCCGTCCAAGATGGGTTCCTTCGCGAGCAAAGATCGACACACGACAATACACGTCACTCAGATACAGGAAACAAGGCTTGAGGTAATTAGAAGAAAGACACTCGGGTTTTTTCAAAATACATATTAGACCAATTGAACCAATTGATCTAAACAATTTAATAGTTACCTCACTAATCCACTGATGCTAACTATCGAAATTACTCTGACTATCTATTTAAACATCACCATAAATTATACTGCAGTATATCTGAAAAGTTTGAATACATTAATAGACACCTGTACATAAATGAGCAGCCTCACTATCATACTATAAAATATAATAGTGACCTAACCATAGATGCAGAAATAACCATTAGATGAATTGGTCCAATTGGTCTAAAATTCATTTTGAGAAAGCCCAATTGTCTTCTGAATGTGATTTTGCCTTCTATGAAAATAACCCAGGATCAGAGGGAGATACGAAGTGGATCACAGATTGCATCCATGCTCTCAGATCAAAAACGCGAGTAGACATAAAACTCCACGTGATTTCTATTTCGGCAAAGTAATTCTCGACAAAGAGGCTGGCCGACACAGACCTTGTCGCACATGATCACAATAATCTGAGCATAATAGTAACAGACGTTTGACCAAGTGATGCAACTGAATCTATCTGATTTTAAGAAAATATTGAGGAGTGACAAATTCACCTTGATGGCTCTTTGCAACTCTTCATGGTTGCGATCAAAATGGGCCAATTTTCAAAGAACCCTTGTTTACGCCAATAAAACAGTTTGTGATAATATATAGAAAGTATGTTGTGTCCAAAGTGATTGGAGTTTGGATTAAGTTTGACAGGTCTGGAACTATTCTGATGTCATTGTAATCTTTCACAGCTTTTCAATGTCCCGCAAGGGCCTTTCATCCTAGTCACGAGTAATGAAACAGTTTGTAAACATGTATGTTATGTCCAAAAGGATTGTTGTCTCTACAAAGTAAACTTTACTGAAAATTGGGATACAAATGCTTAATATGAACTACTTAGGGTTCTCAGACTGGTGTGAATTCTTAAAACTTCCACAAATGGTTAGTTTCCTTGACACCATTACGTCGTGGCAGGTTTCATTTGATGTTTACGGCAGTCTCAGAACGCCATACTTCTTTGTGGCATTTATATTCATGTTTGTGGCATCATGTGTGTTTAGATGTGAAATATCATCATGGATGTCCCGAGTGCCAAAATACCCTCGAAACGGCGAGACGACCGCATAAGCTCTAACGAGCCACCAATTAAAATGTAATGATTATCTGGTCTGATACAGGTATGGTTCGTTTTTGAAAAGAAATGCTACATTGGAAAATGCGCAAGACGTACAACTTCATAAGGAGATATCATCTTTTCTTGCGTAAGGACAATTAAACGCACGATTTAAGCAACATAAATGAATTGTTCACTAGGTATCTTACCGTGAATGACATCATTTCTTTTGGGTAAAGAATCTCTTAAAACTTTCTGCGAGTGGAATCAAGGTCACGTCTTTCACCAGAGATCATAAGTCAATATTTCCAATGTATACCTTTTGGAGTTCTTCGCGTAAAATTTGAAAAATGTACAACATGACAATTCAATAGGAGAACTTATGGAAGTGTTAAATAGTCAAACTAGTTTATGTTTATTTTTGTCACGAAAATTAGGCAAGTTCATCGGAAAATTGCGCAGTTGAAAAATATTTTATTATTTAGTTCTTTAAAATGGAAATAAATATCTCTGCACATGTATGGTCGTTTTTTATGACTAACCTCACGGTAATACCGTTTTAGAGGTGCCAGCTTAAAGTGAGGCTATTTATGTTTGACAAGCAAGATGAAATTGACAGGTAGCCTCTTTAATGCTGTTCCCTCTCATAAAATGCCTTCGAAATGCGAGCCACCAGTGAAGTTCAGCGCTCCATCAATTTCTCTAATTTGTTGATAGATCTACAAAAAGTGTCAAATAAATTTTCCATGAAGGGACAATTAAAAACGTATAAGATCTACATATTCCAAACATCAACCACAATGTATTACTGTTAATTTCTCAAAGTAATAAGATATGGTGATGAGTGAATTAATTATTAATTGATCAATGACCATTAATAATTTCTGAGAAAGAATATTTGAGTGCACGTCCTTAGATATAATGGGTTTTGCGTGTTGTGAATGTCCTTGAAAATCAATATGTCCTGTGCGTGTCGATGGCTGTTCAATGGAAAATGAATGTCACAACATCACATGTTTGCGTTTTATTTCTTTCTTACGCAACAAAAATGAAATACTAAAAATTACCAGTTATGGTGTTAACAGCGGTCGTGGATTTTCAGAAGCAATAGTTCACTCTTTATTGCTTTAGGATACTACTAAAATTTGTCCTGAACACATTACAAATTTAAAATAAAACACCTAAAGCTAACTATTTGGACCAATGTAAGGATATGGATTTTCATGATGGCTTAGAATGAGTGTCCAGTTCCAGTATTATCCAGGCAACAACCACAAAGGGACTAGCTTTTGAAGGAAGTGCTGGTATTGATATCCACTGTGTCCTGGTCCTGATGATTCTTGGTTAGTGAATGGTCTCTTTGTTGCAAATGCCAATATCTCAACACCTGTTCCAATAAGATAGTCTCTGTAGTCACAGATCTTTCAGTGAGCAGCCTTGGCAAGTGCTAATGACTTGAACACAACGATAGTTTCATATTCAAGTATTATCAATTGGAGATGCTCCTAACCCATGTTAATATGATACTAAACGCCTGGCTGCTTACTCAATCCGTATGTCACGGTAAAACTGATCTTAGTCCTTACTTCCCACTTTGGCCTTGTTAACTACCCCTTGGCCCTGTCCCTGCCTGGTGCATTTAGCCCAAACAACTGGTACGCTCAGATCAAGGAGGCCTGCCACATGAGTACAGATTAGATTTATGACTCATGCATGCACCCTTGATTACAGCAGGCAGCCCCCCCCCCAGAAACCTACCAATACTCAAGCCCTCCGGGCTCAGGGTTCTGAACTGGAATTGGATCACAATTCGGGAAGACTCTTCTAAAAGATGCGTTACCTCTGTTCCACTCAAGGGGTCTCAGACTGGCAAACCTGAACATCAGCCTCTGGCTCCATGCCAGAGCCCTCTACATTCTTGATGATAAAGTCATTCATTTCTGTCAGCGATTGTCAATCAGACCCTTTACCTAGACAGTTAACTTCTAAGTCCACAGTTCCTAAATACTCATATTGGTGGTACATAATTAAACGGGACAAGGACTGCTGTTCAAGGGACCAGAGCTAGTGCCCACCCCTAAAAGTCATGTTAGTCAAAGTTAAACTCTGCAGCGATGTCGCCTCCGAGTACCAGTGGCTAGAAGATACCAACTTTCGCCGACCTGACGAAATACCGCGACACATACTTTATTACAGATACAAATTAAATGGTTAACACTGTAGGTTTTTTAGGTGTTATGCAGTTATTATGAGTCATTTTCAATGAAGAATAGATTGGTTGATAAACCATTAGATAAATGGACGTAGGTCCCGGAAAGTATCTTCCCTTGTGTTTGCCCGATAAACTGGGCAAATTGTATAAAGAACGCCTTCGTAAGAAGTCTCACAATCAAAGAAATGATGATTGATTGCATAATTTACTGGGAAGAGAAAATAAATCATAAAGTAGTTATGTTGACAATCGCTAGCTCATACCACCCATGAAATCACTCTTAGTAATGACACGTTTTTGCGGAAGTAGACAACATTGGTGCAAAATTTATGCTTTAAACGTGGCGGCTTCTTTCTTTGCTTGGTTCATAAAAATCCGAGAAAAGTTGACTAAAGTAGAATTTAAGTCCTGCAATAGTCAATATTCATCCAAAAGACTTTCATAGTGAATTACTCTATGGGTTACCATAGGAAGCATAATTTAACTATTTATCATCTGTAACACTTATTTAAGTGAATCTTGTACAACTTCTGTCCTCTGAATGATTCTGCTTCATCTGCCGGACTTTTTGTTGAAAGTGTCAATCTTCACGCACCTGTTTCAACAAGATAGTCCCAACAGCTTCAAGATTGGCCATAATTGCTTCCCGTTTTTTCAGTTAATGTGAAGAGTCTTCTTTTACTAGATTTTCGCTTTACAGTTTCAGATCGTGATATCTTGATAGGACAGAAAACTCGTTTCCTTAATTTTTGTCTGGTTCTGTAAGCTATAAAAAATTTGAATTTCAGTCGTTTGATGCATGATTATAGAAAGTCAGAAACTTCAAGATGTTTGTTTTTCCTTCTGTTTTTTCGTCAATATTTTTGAAACAAGACACATTACAGTCATTTTGCCATTTAAACCTGCATTATTATTATTCTATTGGGTTTTGCTGCAGAAAAAGCTAATCTACCTTTGACTTCTACGATAGATGAATACCAATTGCAATGACCATAACTTTCTTATAAATCACTTCATCTTAAACAAGACAAAGTTTACGATTTGGATCAAGGAGCGTCATTTATCTCTTTCTTGGCCTTTCAGAAGATGTATCCCGTGGCTGAGGTTTCAGAACTCACGAACATAATTATTGCCAGTGTTAGTCCAACGAAAGGTATCCAATATTGCCAATGAACTTGGGACCTATGTCACATCACTTAGTATTGAGAATGACATCTTTCCAATATTTGACTGCCGTATTTATGAGTTTCTTTTTCTTTTGTTACTGCGTTAAAGAAAATATAGATCCCGAAATTGGTGTCTGAATGGAATAAAATCATGTATGGTATCTGTGATTAGTGAAGACTTCTGTAATATTCTGTTACATATCTGGGGACTCATAGAGAGTTACCTTATTGATGGAAATGGGGATCCTTTACGATTTTTTAAGGAAGTTTTCTGGAAAATTTTTATTTTCGTGATGAGGAGAGCACACAAGGGTAGATTGAACCCATGTGAGGTGAGATTGAAACAAACATCAGAAATGAACATTGGAGGGACCAGACTAGGGGTGGCCAGATGGGTGAAGGGGTGCCAGACAGGAGCAGGGACCAGATGGGGGCAGCGGAGTTGGGGCCAGACAGGAGCAGGGGCCAGATGGGGGGCAGGGGTGGGGCCAGATGGGAGCAGGGACAAGATGGGGGCAGGGATGGGTCAGACAGGAGCAGGAGAGGGTGTGCCTCCTGATGGAAACAGGGGTCAGATAGGGTGGGGTCCCTATCTAGTACCCCACCCCCTGATCTGGTACTCCATCCCCTATCTGGTACCCCAACCCTATCTGGTACTCCATTCCCCTATCTGGTACTCCATCCTGCTTATCTGGTATCCAATCCTCCTATCTGGTACTCCATCGCCCTTATTTGGTGACCCACCCCTCTATCTAGTACTCCATCCCCCATCTGGTACCCCATTGCCCTATCTTATACTCCATCCTCTATCTATTACCCCATCCTAGATAGGGGTACCCCTACATTAACGAGTCACCAAAATGGAATTATTCACTCTTTGATTTTTCTTTTTTCAGTTTAGAGACATTAACAGTGAAATTTTGGCAGAATCAAAGTTTCGGGGTAACTTCATTTCTTTTAAATTAGTTAAAAAGAGAGTCTTTAGAACTTCCAAGTAATATCAGAGCCACCTTGATTCTTATAAACATACAAAAACCATGTACCTGAAGCTCGATAGCTTCATAAATTAATAGCTTGGGAAAGTCACTGAGATGTAATACATTCAAGTCATGTTTTCAGATTTTCCCTTAACATAATTAAGGGATTACACAATTAATCACAGTAAGTCGACAGTTCCGAAGAACAGTTAGGAAATTTTGACAGGTGGAAAATTGAATATTGTCGTGACCTGAGTAAACAACAATGGGATTATCCTTATCCCGTGAGAACAATGCGCGACCATTAACCAAATATCGCAAGAAATTTATGAACGTTCCAGCTCACAGTTGACGCTCATTTGCTTCGAAATTGATTTCAAATTGCTACGCTATATCCCTCGCATACTGATGACGGATTTTTTTTTTCTCGTTTGTTTGAGCTAGAAAACTTAATGGATTTAGGAGGAATTCTGAATTGAAAGACAGAAAGAATTGTGACAATTTATTGGTGGTAGTTTTCTTGATAAATTATAGTCTAACATTAAGCAGATTTCCAGAATTTTGTAAATCTGACCCTGACTATTGCCGCGATGTGATAACGAGTTAATGGTTTTTCAACAAAAGGGATTGAATTCGACATAAATAGTTGTTTTTCTACACATTTGTAATCTACATTATGCTCCTGATTAATCTAAGACCGTAAATACATTTTTGTCTGGCATTGTGAAGCAGCATTATTCAGACTGTTATGTACTGGTAATGAACCTAACTGATATTTTTTGTGAGAAATGGATTCAATGTATTCTAACAATAAAGATGACGGAAGCAGATTATTTGTAAAGCTAATGCAACAAAATAACGTGGGAGTGGTGATAGTTACACTCTGCACTGTCGCATATTCAATTAAAGGAAGGATCCAGTGGATTATGGCTTAATGATATACATACCGTGATGCAAATTACATTGTTTCAATTAGAATCCTTCTTCATCACTTCTTAATTCCCTATTAATCATGTTTTGTGCACTGTGTTGATTGCAGCTGTTTTCTTTCCCCCCTATTCCCTAACCAACTTGATGTGAAAGAGTCATTTTTTACTTTTCCATTTCTTTTATGTTTGTTTTCATATTACCTTTGTTTAAATTGGGTATCATTCCATTTGGAGACTCGCTGCTTAAGTCCTGACCTAAGTTAGGTTTTAGATTTAAAGCTATTTGTTCACCTGAAAGTATACTTTAAAGTGCAATCTACAAACTATGGCTTCATCCCTTGGGCGCAATAAATTCTTGTGCAGCAAAAATATTAACAAGTTGGGTTTCAGAAAATTCACAGGAACCATTACTTGTTGTGTTTGTATTCGCAAGCTTCTTGGATGATTTATGTGATTTAGTTAAAAAGTTTGAAACTTTGGGTATTTTTTGAGAGTGTACCTGTTACATATTAAATACCCATGACTTTTGCTGACTAGCTGAACAATTCTATGACACAGAGTCATATCCACCTGCGACTCAACACTTCCCATGTTATTTGACAAAGAATATAATCGTTCTTATTTTGTGAGGCTGTTGCATTTTTTCTCCTATTTCGTATCAGCAGAAAAGAAGTTATGTTTCTAAAACCAAGAGTGACATCAAGGATTTCCGCAGACATTTGGTAAATTGCTTCTGTAAAACCTCATCAGTACAGATGTCAGCGTGTAGACTAAAGGTCCTGATGGAACAGTCAGCACTACGGTGACAAATTGCTTACCTCTCCATATTATGTAGTGAATAAGGGATGCATCAACCGAGAAGCTTCACCTTTCAGCTTGGTTCAACTAGAATCGTTTAAAATAGGGGAATGTAGTTTCATGTATTGTTAACATTTTTTGAAAGAATTAAAAGTAACATATTTCCTTTATTATCAGCAAAAATAGACAAGTATGAGGGCCTCATGTTTGCAAAAATCCAGTCATTTTTGTCTGAGTAACACTCATTTTGGGGCTTTAAATATTTCATTTTATTGGAGCTACCTCTGTCGTGCAGTAGACTGACACTGTTGCCATAAAATTTAAACCTGTAGTGCCAAAGAAGCTTTTTGAATGGATATTTTCCACAATTGAGAATAGTATTCCTCTGAACTTCGTAAAGATATTACAATCTATCATGTTTACTAAGGGACCGTTCGCATTTGGCCAAAACTTTTATGTCGTTAGAAATGGGTAGAATTGATAATAATGACAATCGGGTTTTTCACCATACGGAAATCTGTCAGACCTGACAGATATCAAATGCAATTTCTAAGAATTATCATAAATTAAATTTTACAGGTAAGGATTATTAAAGATTACTGGTCCTTTCTATAATGTGTATGCTTTATTAAATCATAACACCTACAATAGCAAGGAGTTGCTATCCACTTCTAGCTATATCAGATCTGACAGAATTCCTTTTCGTGAAAAACTAGAATGCATAATCTGGTTGTTGTCATCAACTGTGAACAATAACCCATTTCTGATGACATATACCTAAAAAGTTTACGTTGTTATCCAACAATAGGGATTAACCTTGTTTCCGTTCAATTGTTTCAATAATGTTTTAGTTTTAGAGTTGACATAAAATGAGGTTTGTTTTCGAGAAATATTCAGATAGATCTCTGTCTATGATATTTTCGAGTATCTTAAATTAACAGTAGGCGGAGACACAAGTCGTTCACAAACAAGCTTCACAAAACCACTTCCATATGAACAAATTATTGTCGCACATCGTGTCATTAAGTTTACAGACCAGATGTGCTGACACTGATTATTAGCTCTTTTGCTTTTCAAAAACGAAATAGGAAAACAGAATGTCGATAAATTCTACAGATTGTGGTTGCTTTGAATATACAAAAAGGGCTTCAAGGAATGCGATAAGCTTTCATGACAACCAGAGAGTATAGGGCCACTATGGGGCGATTTGTGATTGGCCCGGAGGTGTCGTGTGCCACTGGTCACATGACACCTCTGGGCCAATCACAAATCACCCCATAGTTGGCCCTATACGCTCAACTACATTTAACTCTATCAACTGTAGCTCTACAATGTAAAACAATGCAAATAAATAATGTAAAACAATGCAAATAAATAAACTGTGTAAACTGTGTAAACAGTACATTTTTTTGACTTGTTCTTTAAGTGAATACGGCATGGGTGTATTTCAGGAAACTACATTCAACTCCATGATATGTAGTTGATT